>JAWPHD010013049.1:0-71279 GCA_037043455.1 Cyrtodaria siliqua
CCACTACATCTACAAATCAAACTCCCACCAACCCACAACTCCTACTCCTATTAAAACCCCCCTCCAACAAACTCCACACCCCCTACTTCAATCCCACCCAAACAACTCCTCACCTCCCTATAAACACCCCTCAAAACAACTCCCACATCCTCATTCAAACCCTCCCAAACAACTCCTCACATCCTATCTAAAACCTCCACAACCACCTCACAATCATATTCAAACCCCCACCAACCACAACTCCAACATCTCATATTAAACCCTCCAACTCCCTCCACTCATCATCAACCACTCAAACACACAACTACATCACCATTATAAAACCCCCTTTTAACCTATGCAGCTGGATTTAAAGGCATCCTCTTAGAAGCTAGGCAGCTGGATTTAGTGGAATCCTCTTAGAAGCAATGCAGCTGGATTTAAAAGCATCCGCTTAGAAGCTATGCAGCTGGATTTAAAAGCATCCTCTTAGAAGCTATGCATCTGGTTTTAAAAGCATTCTCTTATAACCTATGCAGCTGGATTTAAAGGCATCCTCTTAAAAGCAATGCAGCTGGATTTAAAAGCATTCTCTTATAATCTATGCAGCTGGATTTAAAGGCATCCTCTTAGAAGCTAGGCAGCTGGATTTAAAAACATTCTCTTAAAAGCAATGCAGCTGCATTTAAAAGCATCCTCTTAGAAGCAAAAAATGCAGCTGGATTTAAAAGCATCCTCTTAGAAGCAATGCAGCTGGATTTAAAAGCATCCTCTTAGAAGCAATGCAGCTGGATTTAAAAGCTGGATTTAAAAGCATCCTCTTAGAAGCTATGCAGCTGGATTTAAAAGCATCCTCTTAGAAGCAATGCAGCTGGATTTAATAGCATTCTCTTATAACCTATGCAGCTGTTTTGACAAACATTATCTTTGAATTTATGTAACTAGTTTTACCATCAACTTCTGTCTTCTGCTTGTATCTAATTACTATTCAGTGGGGCATCTGTTCCCGTGGACATGTTTTCACGTTCATTTCAAGAACAATCTTTCGCTTCACCTTTTCAAAGAGAAAATAGGGATTCTTTTATTCGTCATCTGCCATCCATCTGGCCATGGTGTCAGAAAAACCTAACATTGACTGTAACTTTTTTATAACTTCATGTTCTTCCTTAAATGTTCAATATATTCACATCACGATACTAGTCATGTGACAATGACACTATATATAGGTTTAATTCACAGACAATGTCTTTCTCTGTGTTCAGAAGTCATTATTTGGTCATGAAAACTTAAGTTCAAGGAAACTTTTTGATTTCTTAATAAAACTGTACTATACACTTTACACATCACCACATTAATATATTACGGTTCAGGTCACATTCATAGTTCCAGTTCAAAAGTCATAATTTTAGTCGCAGTGTTGTCCATAGAATCCATTCATCCGAATATCTTGTCTGGAGCAGAACTGGAAAACTAGTAACGGTACTGGAATGAAACTTCACACAATGATATCGGGACATGAGAAGAAGTGCAGAGAGCAAGAACTAAAACTCTATCTTCATTCAAATTGGAGTTACTCACCTTTTCACCTTTGTAATTTTATACCTGTAATTCTTATCTGGAGCATAACTTGAAAATTACAAATGAGACTTGAATGAAACTTCATACAATGATAGAGGGCAATGGGAGGAAATGAAAAAATGAAAGAAAAATTAGAACTATTGCCCTTTGTAAGTTTATACTTGTAAATTCGTCCTGAGCATAACTTAAAAACTACTAATGGGACTGGAATGAAACTCCACACAATGATAGAGGGCAATGAGAGGAAGTGCAGAGCATGTTTCAGAGCAGCCAAAGATTTTTCTGCAGTAGCTTCAGCCATTTAAATAATATGTACATCAATTATATATCATTAGAACTGGTATTTTTAGTGGTAAATAAAAAATACCTTAGTTTTGAAAATCGGTTGAGAAATAAATATTTTACAGTCCAAATGATTTTTTGATGGGGCTTTTCCCATGTAAATTCCTTGTTGGTGGGACAGCAGAAAATTAAGAAAGTTCATGTAACTTCAGTTAGCCTTCATATTTTGCTATAAAACTTTCAGGGTGTCTTAATTTACGAATATCCAACAATTTAAACTATTTTTGGATAAACATTCTAAAAAAAATATTTTTCAAATTTTTCATGCAACATAATAGTTTTGCATTAAAAATGCCCCATCAAAAACAGCTTTTGCTCATGAAACTTTTATTTCTCAACCGATTTTGAAAAGTAAGGTATTTTTATCTACCACTAAAAATGTCTTTTTCACTGATATACAGCTTATTTAGGTATGAGATGTATTTTGTCTGAAAAGTTCAAAAAACCATTGGCTGAAACAAGCGCCCCAAACAATAATAGAGCAGTGGCAGAAAAACTATAACGTGGCTCCAGCGTAAATGAAGTGTCTACAATAGAATTTGCAGCAACTCTGCAGTTCAGGATGAGAAGGTTCTAGGCCCGTTCTCCATATTTTATCTCGCTGTACATGGAGCTGGCATGTTCATTCCTGTTAGACGCCATATAACCTGCACCTTAAAACCCAAATTCAATTCAATTCTTTCAATTGATATGCAACCCTATGTTATTTCTGTTGACCTATGTTCAAGAAAATCTGTGATATTGTAATTATATTAAACCACAGACCTACCTAAGTTTATTATTATTATGAACTTTTTTCCCTTTAACTTTATATCTGCTGATAAAACTTTATTTACGAAAAGCATCCACTTCTGGGAGCATCCATTGGTTCTAACGATAATCTTGTTTATGTATGGTCATGTCTCAAGCAAACTTTGCATATCTACACGTTATCACGTTATAATATGTGTCTTTCATTCTGGAGAAAAGACTCAGAAAGTGATACACGTGCTCCAGAGATACGTATCTAGTAATATGATGAATAAGTACAGTTTGAGAAAAATATCATCAGTGTTCATTTGAATATTACAGAAAACAGTTTTCTTTTTGTAGCATTACTTAATCTGTACAGTTATTTGGTGATATGATTCTATTTTTCTGGTACTTCCAATATTCTTGTTGTATTTTTAAGATGGCGGATGAATGCTGTGTCATTGGTTTTTCAGGCTGTCTTACTCCAAAGGTAAAGATCCCATCCGTTGATCCAGCACGTCTTACAGTACACAGCAACTTAGACCAACGTGTAAGGTTCTGTACAGTAACTCCACAACAGAAAAACAACCTGTTGGTTGGAAGGAAGTCCAGTAGTAATTCAGCTAGACATGGTACTAGAAACCGTCACTCGGAAGGGAACTCACTTAGAAGAACCCCATATGAAATGAGTATTGGATGGGCTCTGAAGAAATAGTAACCTGTTCAGTAAAAACCAAATACTGACTATTTGATTGAACTATACCACGATGTATATGTATTTTGTTGGCAGTCAAAATCATTATTACATCAATGTTTTGCAATGTCATTTAGCAGATTGTTCTAGCTATAGTTTACTTACAAGAAAGCATTGATTTTACTTTAGTATGCATTGTAATAACAAACACGCAACACAAATCACACATCAACATGTGTGGCTGACAGCCATATTGTTTATATAGCAACAGTGCACTAAGATGTCAGTTTGGTACATTTTATGTATTTTTACTGGACCAATTTATTTTGATATTGTTTTGTGTCACCTACATAGCATGGCAGACACTTAGGGATCACTTTGTCATCCGTCATCCGTCCTTAACACTTTAACCTGTGACCTAACCATGACCATAACTTAAAACGTCTTACACCTACGATCATGAAACTTTACACGCATCTTTATCTTACCCTAAGGAGTATCAGTACATATGTCCAATAACTCTGACTTCATTTTGGCAGAGTTATGCCCCTTTTAATAAAACATTAACCTGCAACCTAACCAAGCTCATAATTGGCATAACTTAAAAAGTCTGACTTAGATTGCAGGTTTATGTTCATGAAACTTTACACACATATTCATCTTACCACAAGGAATGTTGTTACCCATGACCAATAACTCTGACTTTCATTTCAGCAGAGTTAAGCCCCTTTTCATAAAACTTTAACCTGCAACCTAACCAAGCTCATAACTTGAAAAGTGTTTGACCTATGTTTATGAAACTTCACGCACATTTTCATCTTACCCCACAGAATGTTGTTACACATGTCCAATAACTCTGACTTTCATTTTGGCAGAGTTATACCACTTTTCATTAATCTTTTAAACTGCAATCCAACCTGGCTCATAACTGGCCAAAATATTGACCTATGGTCATAAAATTGTATACAGTTCTTCTTGATCCGTTATTCAATGCCATTGACATGTCCAATAATTCTGACTTTCATTTTGGCAGAGATATGCCCCTTTTCATAAAACTTTGACCTGCAACCTAACCTAGCTCATAAATTAGCAAAATATTGACTTATGGTCATGAAATGTTTTAAAGTTCTTCCTTATCAATTATCCAATGCAGATTGATGCCCCTTTTCATAAACTTTATCACTTTAAAAAAAATCTGCTCCATAATTCATGAAGACTTTAAAAAAAAATTGTTCCATATTTCATGAAGAATCACCCCGTCTTCAAACTTTATAGTAAAGATTGACCTTTCTGAAATAAGCACATGGCAGGTAACACAAGTGTTCCATGGAACAACCTTCTAGTCATTGAATCAACATTTTTCCAAACCATATACTTTGGATGGTAAACTATAGAGGTATGATACTCTTGTAGGGTATCATGTATGACATAACCCAGTCAGTACGCAACCTCTTTGGAGTGGCTGTGTTGGTCTAATTGTTTTTTGTTTTTGTTTTCCAAAGCATAGTACGACGCATTTGATTTTTGTTGCTTTTTATTTGTTATTGTTATTGTCTACATTTGACCATCAAAATGTCAGTTGAAACATGCTTGCAAATGTTATCAATGTAAAATCATATAGATACACACAACTTAAGGCATCACCAACTCAAATCAAACAAAAAGAATAACTACAAATGAATAAAATATTCTTTTCCATACCTATTCGAATGAAAACTAAGTGCTACTGGTGGCTTACTGATAATCACCTGCACTATGTCATTTGAGGCAGGGTAGAATGGTTTGAGTTGAATTGAGGTTTACGGCGCATCATCACAAAGCAGAAATCCAACAGAAATGAACATTCATGGTCAACCCTGCCTTAATAAAGAGATCTAGATACACAGAATGGGCTTGGAACCATCTCACCTGCAGAACTGCAGAGTTTCTTCAATTTCTGTTGTAGACACTCAATTGATGCTGGAGTCACGATTGTTGTTTTCGGCCATCACTCAAGCACCAACATGAAACCAAAAAGGGATTACTGTAGAATTGTTCTATTTTTAGACTGGCTGTACATTTACCAGGGTAGAATGGTCTATTTATAGACTGGTTGTACATTTACCAGGGTAGAATGGTCTATTTATAGACTGACTGTACATTTACTAGGGTATTATAGACTGGTTGTACATTTACTAGGGTAGAATTGTCTATTTATAGACTGGCTGTACATTTACTAGGGTAGTATAGACTGGTTGTGCACTTACTAGGGTAGAATTGTCTATTTATAGACTGGTTGTACACTTACTAGGGTAGTATTGTCTATTTATAGACTGGTTGTACATTTACTAGGGTATAATTGTCTATTTATAGACTGTCTGTACATTATCTCTTAACTACTTCAGTCTCAAGAACTTCAGAACAGATATCGAAAGTCTTTCTTTATTAATGATTGCAATCACTTAGACTGTCAAGTTTGTTTAAATGATATCTCCAGGGTAAAAAATGACACTGGTATCAAATTCCTGAATGTTTCTTGTCAAGTTTTTTTAAATGATATCTCCAGGGTAAAAAATGACACTGGTATCAAATTCCTGAATGTTTCTTTCTCTGAAACCACGATTATCTCAATTATATTGCATGTAGAATAAGATTATATTTTATATATCTAGAATATATACATATATACATTATTGGAGCTGAGGTGGCCAAGAGGTTAGCATACATGCCTCTCAGTCCAGAGGTCCAAGGTTAGATTCCCAATGGGATCACATTCCGAGTTTGTCAATTGGTCTTATGTTCAGGGAGAGCCATACCATGCACACGTTAAAGATTTCACTTAACTTCTGTATTAATCAGTGATACAACAAGCCTATAAACGAGGCTGCTGTGATAATCAGAATTTATTGTGTGCATGCATATGTATATACTGCATATAGCATTGTTTTGTGTTACTGAACTGAATATGTACTCTTAATGACTAGTAGGGTAATTATCGTGCCTAGGTTCTATATATTTTATACAGAAATATATAGGTAAATGAAAACTTAAAAATATCTTTTCCAAAACTGTAATGGTTGCATGTAGCATACAAACTAAATTATATATCCCACTGGGAGCTCGACTTGTAATCGAGGAAGTGTCGATTCTTACGGATGGCGGGAGGTGTACAGTACTGGTTCTACCCAGGAAAAGTGGGTTGTCTGCCTTCACCACAACAAATCGACCGTCATATATAAACTTACATGTGTTGAAAATGACGTAAAACACATAAAAACAAACAAAACCATTATAAACCCTGGGATCACTAATGACTCAACCTTTGGGCTCACCCTCCTATGGTACTGTATAAGGTGACAAGGCCATCAGGTGAGTGGTTCAGGCCCATTTAGTCCTCTTGTTTAATGATTCACACTAAATTATTGTTTGATAAAATATCTCCTTTTTTTTTGTTGTTGTTTTTTATTATCATTTTTGGTGTTCACTTGTTTGGTGCTTAATTGAAGAAATGTCTTTTTTCATTAGAGCGTCTATTATAATAGAGTGCAATTTTAAGATAAACAATTATTAAATCCATCATACCATCTGTTCAACCTTATATATACGTGTTAATGGCAGCTTATGATTAAAATGGCAGTCTGTATTCATCATGGCAGCCAATAGTTGTTGAAATGTACCGTAAATATCTGGTTAACTATTTTAGTTTCTAATTACTGTAATTGATCTACAGAGGCATCCTATTTCATGGCAAGCCATTTTAACATATTTAGGCTATGGTATCCTGTCAAAATGTTCAACACATTGACCATAAATTTAATTTTGCTAACCAGCAACACAACTCCTAACAATTTAATCAACAATGATGTAGATATATGTTGTTGTAGTAATTTGCAAAAGTTTGTTCAATAATATCAAGAAAACAGATTTTATAGCAACACAAAAATGGTAATAAAACTGCTAAATATGTCATAGCTATTCTGGTAATAAAACATGACAATTCGACTATTTCATTGATACCTGTATTTGGTAAAATAAACTGGCTATTGCTGGCTATTTGATTGCTATTTGGGTAATAAAACATCAATTCATTGTTATTGGGTATTAAACAGGTTTTTTCATTGCTATTTTGGTTGTAAAAAATTATTTCATGGCTAATTGAGTAATAAAACAGCTAGTTTGTGGCTAATCAGGTAATAAAACAACTTTTGCATGGCTATTTGGTAAAACAGCTATTTTATGGCTATTTGGGTAATAAAAGGACTATTGACTGGCTATTTGGTAAACAACTATTTTATGGCTATTTGGTAAACAGCTATTTTATGGCTATTTGTTAAACAGCTATTTTATGGCTATTTGGTAAACAGCTATTTTATGGCTATTTGGTAAACAGCTATTTTATGGCTATTTGGTAAACAGCTATTTACCAAACAGCCATAAAATAGCTGTTTACCAAATGTAAACAGCTATTTTATGGCTGTTTGGTAAACAGCTATTTTATGGCTATTTGGTAAACAGCTATTTTATTGCTATTTGGTAAACAGCTATTTTATGGCTATTTGGTAAACAGCTATTTTAAACAGCTTTTGACGACTGTTTGGGTAATATAACTGCAGTTGGAATGATTTTGTGTTGTTGTATTGTTCTAACCATTGTGAGCTGTATGTGACTGCTCGCAGAACAAAACTTATTTAGACAAATATATACTGTTTTGTGTAGCTCATAAATGGAATTTGCGATGTTAAAGAGATTTATATGTTTAATTTTCATTATCTACAGTTTTCTGTAACCTAATGCAAATATAGAAGTTTTAAATAGTCAAGTTGGTGTGTGTAGATCTAATTCAGTGTTGGGCAATATCCCAAATGAGTTTTATTAAAAAGAAATCTGAACATTAGGTATATTAAAACTATATTGCTGGATAACAATAAATGCAGCTCCTTAAATATTTGATACCATCATTTTCACTTTTTGTGACCTATAAATTAATTGTTGATAATCTTGAAGTACCTATGTTTAGTACATACAAATGCATGTATAAGTACATACATAATACTATTCATTGTTGATATCCATATATTCTGTATTATTCCATATATTCTGTATTATATATTACTTATTAATTTCAATATTCAGTTAATATTTAGTGATAACAGTAATTTATTTTTGATACATCAATAAAATTCAATATCAAAAACTGAATTGTCAATTTTAACAAATAATGTATGGTGCTGAGGTCCATATGCAAGTTTATGGACTGAGCAGTCAGACCTAGAATGTTATATGGACCGAAGCGAAGCATCAACATTTGTTGTATTGTTTTTAGCGTTTCGTTATCATTTTAACACATCATTCTGTGATAATTTCATGCTTCAGTGTTTTATCAAATATGTTTTTATGATGTTTTGAAAAAATGATTGTGTAGGATTTTTAAACCACGACAAAGTTATATAACGCTGCTTTTTAATATGACAATGATTTAAGTTGTTTTTTTTAGTTTGTTAAAGGACGTACATAACGTTTTAAGATACAGTAATTATCATGCATATACACAGAGTATGCTGGAACCTCAGTATCGGAGCTTTATCTATTCCTTTGTGTATCTATTGATATGACATGGTATGGGTTGTGAGAGACTGTAATATACTCAGTATCGGAGCTTTATCTATTCCTTTGTGTATCTACTGATATGACATGGTATTGGTTGTAAGAGACTGTAATATACTCAGTATCGGAGCTTTATCTATTCCTTTGTGTATCTACTGATATGACATGGTATGGGTTATAAGAGACTGTAATATACTCAGTATCGGAGCTTTATCTATTCCTTTGTGTATCTACTGATATGACTTGGTATGGGTTGTAAGAGACTGTAATATACTCAGTATTGGAGCTTTATCTATTCCTTTGTGTATCTACTGATATGACATGGTATGGGTTGTAAGAGACAATAATATACTCTGTATCAAAGCTTTATCTATTCCTTTGTGTATCTACTGATATGACATGGTATGGGTTATAAGAGACTGTAATATACTCAGTATCGGAGCTTTATCTATTCCTTTGTGTATCTACTGATATGACATGGTATGGGTTGTAAGTAGGGCTGAAACGGGTACAAAATTCGTACCCGGGTACCCGTCGGACAATTACCCGCCGGGTACCCGCATATTAAACCTTTTCAAGCTGTTTCAAAAGGTTGTCCCCCTTTCTTCTACCAAAATGGCTACTGCAGACTTATTAAAGGACCCTTATTAAAGGTATCGTCTAAAAAGATAGTCTAAATTTTGTGCTGTTTTTGTCTGTTATTTATAAAGTTCTTGCATCAGGTATGTAGAAAAAACAATGCAATAAAATAAAATGTATGTATGAATATATTTTGGGCAGACAAGCCAACATAAACTGTTGGAAAATGCCTTCTTTTTTCCCGTTGATATTCTGTTCAATACTTACTTGATTGCGTATGGCCGACATATAGTACTACGCATGCGCGTTCTATTCTATTCTGTTATATTTTCTGCCTCCAAAACCTTACCAAGAACAGGGACCGTTGATTTGATCGGAATTCACGTTACTGATGCAAAAAAGTGTCCGTTGTTGAGAAACACGATTTTACATTGGCAAGATGGCACATTGGCAAGATGGCAATTTTTAATTTGTAAATATGGTTTTGTTGATTTCCTGATTATTTGATGTGTAAATAAGATTTTGTTGCTTTGCTGATTGTTTTCTGGTTCAATGAGCAATAGGTTTTGTGTAAACTCAAGATCTTTCCAGTGCAATGCTTATAAAACATTGCAATACATATGTACAAAATAACAACGCATTGTGATCGTTTTGCAATTTTAACCTTTAAAATAAACAAATACCCCCACATGAACACACACATGCTGCCCACTTTGGTAAAGATCACATGAAAAATGAAGACAGACCCCTTCGTTTAAACAAGGCAAAATATAACCTATATAAGAAAGTCTAGGGCCATAATTGCAGTGTTACTGGTCTGATCTGACGGGGTTTTGAATGTCCATGCTTTCACTGATATAAATGATCTGGCGAGTTTGCTAAAGATTAGATGGAAAAAGAGGCGAAATTCTGGCCAGGTAAAGATCAGATGAAAAACAAAGGCCCTATCCTGTTAAAGAGATGAAATATAGCATATTTAACTAAATCAGGCACCATATAACTTCTGTGTTACTGGTCCAATTTGGCTATCTTTCGAACCAGGAACAAAATAAACCAGAGATGCAGTTTCCAAGATAGAGATAGATAGAGATTTGCATTGAGGCTTTTAGATAAAAAAATACTCAAAATGTCACGTTAAAATACACTTTCATTGGTAATTCTATAGACAGGGGCATAGCCAGGCATACTCCTGTACGCCCGGGCGTACTCTAGAAAATCGAATGTGAAAAAATAAAAGTGCTTATTTTTTTTTAAATCAGCAATAAAAATTGAAAGGGAGTAAAAACACACTTAATGATTGGAGGCGTGAGCCTCCAAAATCTCGCTCAAATGAAGCCACAAACCTCTGAAATTGCACTCAACTTTCAAAATTTTCCCAAGGGTCACCACCGGACCCCCACCAGCAAGAGGGGGACACCCCCTCCCACACCCTCTCCCAAGGCGTATTCTACAAAACGCTCCGGCTACGCCCCTGATAGAAATTGTTAGATTTCGACTGATGCTTTCAGATAGAAAATACACTCACATTTTCATGTACAGGTATGCACTTCCGTTGGTAATTCTATAGAAAATTACATTTCTTCAAGCAACAGTCTGCAAATGGTCTCAAATGAAAGACAATTATGTTTTCTAAACATGTCAATCAATGTTATTTGAAAAGTCTGACTATGGCCTACTTTATGCTACTTCCTGATGTTGTAGTTTTGCTCAAATCTGAACCTGCACCATTTTTCACAGCAGTCTGCGAGTAGTCTCAAATTAAAGAGAATTATATCCTGTGTGTAGGGATATCATTATATTCTTTCTGCCCTAAATATAAGAAGAGAAACTGAAGAACGAGATTTGGAAGTTTAACAATAAACCGCAAAAAGTAATTTTGTACAAATTTATAACAACGCCCGGTGTGTTACATTTATTTCGAGCAGTACAATAGTATAGAGTTGGAACGAAAGACATGAAATAAATCAAACGTGTTATCAATATAAACGTCCCTCTTGTAAAATAAACTCCTTCACGGCCACTGTCGCCGAACGGTGACTTGCAATTGACTGTCAATGTCCAGGATTAGGGACCGCATATAGTATCTTGGAATCCGCACAATAAACTTTCATTTTATAACCATTGTACGGGAGATAACTTTATCAATACTACATCTGGTGGTAAACAAATCCACAAATGTTTATATCGCGGCTTCCCGTTAGTTTTTCTACATAACATGCATTATTTCAATCATGAATGTTAATTATAAGAATAGTATAAATCAAATTGTTTTGGTATATTACTGACTTTTGATAATATTGCACCAATAATATATTTCAACATTTGATAAAATAACGATGAAAATTGAAATCTCAAAAAATTAATTAATGATATGCAAGCAGGTTTAAAGTCAAAATGTCACTGTATTAATATATCCAGAAGCTAATTTTGATGTTTGATAAAAACTTTTAAGATTGCCGTGTGTCCCTTTAATAATAATCATGAACAAATACGAAAAACATAATTTTTAGGTGAAAAGAAAAGCAGCATTTTAGTATTGAAATTTAAAAAAATTAATATTTTTTTCATAAATATTTTTTTCAATCATTTTTTTGGTTTCTCAGGAATACAGAAACACAATACAGTTTTCATTTTCGGTGTGCAATGTTTATTTTGTTTTGTGCATTGATTCAAACTCTAACCTTATTGAAATAAAAAAAGGGTGGTCCTTAGTTTATTTGAGGAGTATACATGTAATACATGTGCATATAATATGTAACAGAATGCATTTATAATTTTGGTGATATTTCATTTTGAAGATTCCATTTTATTATATACTTTCCAGTGATATAGTGGGTTTTATGATTAAAATAAAACTTTATAATTTCATTGTTTATATTGTCTTGTTGGCGGTATGACGTCATTGTTGTTGTGCGTCACTTTTATCTAAGACAATTTCTAAGGTTGTTAGTATATAATAAAAGATTATTTGTTGTTTTTTCGTGAATATAGGATTTATTTTTATCTCGAAGCGCGGAACCTCAAATATTTCCACTCGTGCTAAAGCACTCGTGAAAATATATGTTTTTTCCACTCGTGCTAAAGCACTCGTGAAAATATATGTTTTCTCATTTCTCGATGAAATTAAATCCTATATTCACTCCAAACCAACAAATATCTTCTATATATTCTATTTTATCCAAATACTCATGTACAGTTCTGTACAAATTGCCTATTTACCTCATATTTTTAAGTTTATAAGCATTTTTTTTTTATGGAAATCTGATATCGTGAAAAAATAATCTTGTAAAATAAGATGTTTTTTCTAAACTTATGAAACTGTACCACATAATTATGCATTTATATTTTAATATGTTATTAAATGCATAAGTAGCACATAGTTTGGTACCAACTACATATGTGGCACATAGTTTGGTATAACCACATATGTGGCACATAGTTAGGTATAACCACATATGTGGCACATAGTAAGGTGGCAACTACATATGTGGCACATAGGTATCAACTACATATGTGGCACTTAGTTAGGTGACAACTACAAATGTGGCCCATAGTGAAAATGCAACTACATTTGTGGCACATAGTTAAGTATCAACTGCATATGTGGCACATAGGTGACAACTACATATGTGGCACATAGTGAAGTGGCAACTACATGTGTGGCACATAGTGAAGTGGCAACTACATATGTGGCACATAGTTAAGTATCAACTGCATATGTGGCACATAGGTGACAACTACATATGTGGCACATAGTGAAGTGGCAACTACATATGTGGCACATAGTGAAGTGGCAGCTACATATGTGGCACATAGTGATGTGGCAACTACATATGTGGCACATAGTGAAGTGGCAACTACAAATGTGACACATAGTGAAGTGGCAACTACATATGTGGCACATAGTGAAGTGGCAACTACATATGTGGCATATAGTTAGGTGGCAACTACAAATGTGACACATAGCGAAGTGGCAACTACATGTGTGGCACATAGTGAAGTGGCAACTACATATGTGGCACATAGTGAAGTGGCAACTACATATGTGGCATAAAGTTAGGTGGCAACTACAAATGTGACACATAGTGAAGTGGCAACTACATGTGCGGCACATAGTGAAGTGGCAACTACATATGTGGCACATAGTGAAGTGGCAACTACATATGTGGCATATAGTTAGGTATTAACTACATATATGGCACATAGTGAAGTGGCAACTGCATATGTGGCACATAGTAAGGTGGCAACTACATATGTGGCACATAGTAAGGTGGCAACTACATATAATGCACATATTGAAGTGGCAACTACATATGTGGCACATAGTGAAGTGGCAACTACATGATTATGTTTGCACAGTTTTTATGAGAGTTTCATTTTTATATATAAATAATAAGAATTTTGAGCACGGCAAATTAAAATACTATTATTTTTTTAAATGTCTACTTAGTGCATGGTTATTGTAAATGACAGTTTATTATATATTGTATGTTATTTTATTAAATACATGTACTTACAATTGTATACATGCCGGTAATACTTAGGCCCTTCTTATACATACATAGGCTTAGAAGAAGGGGGACATGATCCTTTTAGTTCACCAGAGGTGAAGACTCAATGTGAGCTATTGCAAACGTAATAAACTACTTCTTAGGTCTTCGGCTTTTGTGACTGCTCTTCGTCCGTCGTCATTTCTGTCCATCCTTTAACATAGACTTTAAAACTTCTTAGGAACGTATTAGCCAATTTTAAAACCAAACTTAACATGGATGATCCTAAGATCAGTGAATCTTAAGTAATGAGGTCATTGCTAAAAATAGTCCAAACATTAAAACATCTTGAGAGCCTTTATCTATATAATGTCATCTGTTTTTCAGAAATGATCATTATATCCTACACTTTTAGATTTGTTCCAATACATTAATAATATCTCCTTGCAGGGTCAGAACAATTGAAATTCCCTGTGGGTCAATGTTAATTTGTACAAATAAATAATGCTTTGCCAGTAGGTTTTATATTTGGCACAACACATTGTGTAGACATTGACCATCATTAAGGTTTATATTATAAAAAGTAAAATCACATTAAGGCCATCGATCCTTTTGTTTTAATTCTGCATATCAGTAGACCCAACATCAAGTCTACTATATAACTGCATATCAGTAGACCCAACATCAAGTCTACTATACCATTCTGCATATTAGTAGACCCAACATCTCAAGTCGACTATACCATTCTGCATATCAGTAGACCCAACATCAAGTCTACTATACCATTCTGCATATCAGTAGTCTACTATACCATTCTGCATATCAGTAGACCCAACATCAAGTCTACTATACCATTCTGCATATCAGTAGACCCAACATCAAGTCTACTATACCATTCTGCATATCTGTAGACCCAACATCTCAAGTCTACTATACCATTCTGCATATCAGTAGTCTACTATACCATTCTGCATATCAGTAGACCCAACATCAAGTCTACTATACCATTCTGTATATCAGTAGACCCAACATCAAGTCTACTATACCATTCTGCATATCTGTAGACCCAACATCTCAAGTCTACTATACCATTCTGTATATCAGTAGACCCAACATCAAGTCTACTATACCATTCTGCATATCAGTAGACCCAACATCTCAAGTCTACTATACCATTCTGCATATCTGTAGACCCAACATCTCAAGTCTACTATACCATTCTGCATATCAGTAGACCCAACATCAAGTCTACTATACCATTCTGCATATCAGTAGACCCAACATCTCAAGTCTACTATACCATTCTGCATATCAGTAGACCCAACATCTCAAGTCTACTATACCATTCTGCATATCAGTAGACCCAACATCTCAAGTCTACTATACCATTCTGCATATCAGTAGACCCAACATCTCAAGTCTACTATACCATTCTGTATATCAGTAGACCCAACATCTCAAGTCTACTATACCATTCTGCATATCAGTAGACCCAACATCTCAAGTCTACTATACCATTCTGTATATCAGTAGACCCAACATCTCAAGTCTACTATACCATTCTGCATATCAGTAGACCCAACATCTCAAGTCATCTATACCACTCATGGAGAATCTTTGTACATTCAAGTTGTTCTTTAAAAAATCAGGTGAGAACTTCAGGCCCATTTTGGACTCCAGTTTAAACAGTCTATTAAATCATTTAAGTATTATTAGCTCTACTGGCCAAGGGCCAGCAGAGCTTATGGGATGGTGTGTTGTCCGTTGTCCGTTCGTCCATCCGTTAACTTTTGCTTGTGTACACTCTAGAGGCCACATTTCTGATGCAATCATCATGAAACTTTGTCAGAATGTTTGTCTCAATGAAATCTCGGTCAAGTTCGAAAATGGGTCATGTGGGGTCAAAAACTAGGTCACTAGGTCAAATATTGGAAAAACCTTGTGTACACTCTAGAGGCCATATTTTTTACCCGAGCTTGATGCAACTTTGTCAGAATGTTTGTCTTAATTACATCTTGGTCATGTTTGAAAATGGGTCACATGGGATTAAAAACCAGGTCACTAGGTCAAATACTTGAAAAACCTTGTGTACACTCTAGAATGCGTATTTCTGACCCAATCTTGATGAAACTTTGTCAAAATGTTTGTCTTAATTATATCTTGGTCAAGTTCAAAAATGGGTCACATGGTGTTAAAAACTAGGTCACTTGGTCAAACTTTGGAAAATTCGTGTGTACACTCTAGAGGCCATATTTTTGACCCGATCTTGATGCAATTTTGTCAGAATATTTGTCTCAATTATAGCTTGCTAAAGTTCGAAAATGGGTCACACAGGGTCAAAAACTAGGTCACTAGGTCAAATACTTGAAAAACCTTGTGTACACTCTAGAGGCCATATTTCTGACCCGATCTTGATGAAACTTTGTCGAAATGTTGTCTTAATTATATTTTGGTCAAGTTCGAAAATGGGTCCCATGGGGTCAAAAACTAGGTCACTAGGTCAAATACTTGAAAAACCTTGTGTACACTCTAGACACCATGTAGTACGACTCGATTCATCAATGGTATAACAGCCAGTAGAGCGTTCACAGGCCCTCTTGGGCCTCTTGTTTTATTTTTAGAATTTTGTGATTCTTGGTTTCAAGAAACTCATTGCTCAATGAGTGATGCAAATAGTCTTAATCTGTTTCTCACTTCAATTAAAAGGCTCCGTCAGTTCTGAGAACACACTGAGTTGTATCATAATAGCATGACGTGATGTCATAATACCAGGGTGTGATGTCATAATATCAGAAAGTGGTGTCATGATAGAAACAATCAAATGAAAATATGAATGAAGCATTCTGATTGGTTCAGTGATGAAATTTGGACCAATGAAACCAGTTAATTCCAAAGATTTCGGATGAGTTCGACTGAGCAATATTGCATGCATTGAAATATTATCAAAATATTATCGAATAATAGGCAAATTTCAAATTTCGGGGTCGCATGTTCAAGAATCTCCTTCACAGTTTCACCAAATCTGCTTTATTTGGCACCGACTAATAAAGCAAAAGCAATGCAAAATTCCTCAGCATTTATAGTATGTAACGTTTTCCAACGTCATAATTTGACGTCATGAAGGAAAAAACAATATGACGGCGTCCACTTCAAACGTTTCTTTTTTAAAACTAGTAAACTATACAGAAAATGTGGTTCTACATGATAAAAAGAATATTATGTCAGTGCCTTTTACTATCAAGTTTATTAGGCTTGGCATGAACGTGCTATTCTTTGTTTTTTTAAGCCTCGTCTAATAAACTTGATAGTAAAAGTCACTGACATTATTCTCTAATTATTCCATACGGCCATAGATGGTGGGGAACGTTTGTTTATTTGGCATTACCGTATAACCCCTAATAATCTCCCCCGTGGGCATAACTTTTTTGAAAAGGGGGGCGTTTATTTGAGATCAAAAATACATAATTTAACTTTTAAATCAGACATTAATTAATGATTTTCTTTACCAAGAAAACCAAAGTCTGCATGTCAATCAATCAATGAATGCATCATATTTTAAGTTTTCTAGTGATTGTGTCCATTGTGAATGAAACAGATCAACTTGCAGCTTTTGGTAAGTTTTAAAAAAAAAATCTCTGAAAAAATGATGTGGGGAATGGGTGTGGCACGTTTATTAGGGATTAAACGGTACATACACTTGCTCTATTGCTGTACTAGCTGTGCTAGCCAGTAGAGCTGCTACAGACCAGTCTTGTGCTTCATGTTTTGTTTTTGTATTTCTGCATGTTTGATTTTAATACATTTCTTTGTATTTGTATTTGTTATTGATTTACTGTGTCTGATGATATTGAGGAAGCTAAATTATCGAATAGTTTGTTTTTATCTAGACGAAAGTTAGTGGTATTGTCACTATATATTATCTACTACAAGAGGTGTTCAACTTATAACAGTAACCTTTCATTTTATAACTGAATCAAATATCTGGTTAGCTGGTGCTGCTGACAGGATGACACTTATTGATTTTGAAATTATCAGTAGATCAAGGTCACCATGACCCGATAATGAAAAACCTTTTCAAGTCTTCTTGCCGATGTTCGTTTTAATGTCAAGTCTAATGATTCCTTCAATATAAAACATTATGACATGATATAAAATATCATGACATGATATAAAACATTATGACATGATATAAAACATTATGACATATGACATGATATAAAACATTATGACATGATATAAAACATTATGACATGATATAAAACATTATGACATTACAAAACATTATGACATGATATAAAACATTATGACATGATATAAAACATTATGACATGATATAAAACATTATGACATGATATAAAACTTTATGACATGCACTATTATGTGCTTCCTAATTGTGCTGCATCTATATTTTTGAAAAAGGGTAGGGAATGATGTTTTGAAGCAAACGTCTTCAATTATAAATTTAACTGCCATGCAGATAAAAAAAAAATGCTTGTAAATCGTCATTTAAGGTTATAGTATGGTAGTCTGATATATAAACAAGTGGAATATGCATTTCTTTGCTTTTTGTCGGTTTTCATGATTTCAGCGAAAATTAACATGAAATTCGACTTTGAAAATGATTACATTTATGAAAACGTCTAGTTCGAAACATCATCTGCAGGCATTGTTATGGTTTCCTCCACTATTAAAAATTAGTTTCATAACTTTTCATAACTTATAAAAAAAAAATATATATATAACTTAAGATTTATGGGTAAACCACGCACATTTGTAAATAATGATGAAAAAAATAATATTTTGACAAAAGACATCTTATATCATGTATATGGTATGTGATAATACAGCAACAATAACTATTCATTTTTTGTCTTACAAAACTAGAATAAAATGCTTATTTTGGTGAATTTATAAAATCATCAGTAACATACAAGCAAACTGTCCTATTATCTATCAATGTTTTAATATTGCGATAAAATTTGAACTTCTTATTCAACATCTATATTTTTGTTTTTAAATAAAACATACGATCACATTTAAATTGCAATCACAGTTTTATACAATATGATATGCATTTAGTGGAATTATTTGGTTTAAGGTAAAACTATACGGCAATAGAAACATGTAGGTTTAAGATTGGAAAATAGTATGCACCTAATTCAAACTTTAATTTAAAGCAAGCCGCGTAAAATTGGAGATTATTTTTAAATGCATACGTTCTAAATGACGGTTTCACATAATTAAATCGTGCATTTTTTATGATAATCACTTCTGCTGAAAAGTAACATCTTAAAAGTGTTACGTTATACATTGAACACCTCTTGTAGTAGAACATTTTATTGTTAAATACTTTATTATAGGTAAATAAATAATATATAATCAACTAGTCTTATGTTATTTTGTAAAACAACTTCAACTTCCAATGTAGGCAGAGGGGTAGAACCCCCTCCCACACCCCCAGAACCCCCACCCCCCCACCCCCACCTGTTCATGCTCATTAAAGGTCTTCATCATGACCATTGCATTGTTTCAGGTGCCATCTCGCTCAAATCACTAAAGCAGTGGCAGAAAAAACAATAAACGTGGCTCCAGCGTAAATGGAGTGTCTATTATAGAATTTGCAGCAACTCTGCAGTTCTGCAGGTGAGACGGTTCTAGGCCCATTCTCCATATTTTATCTCGATGTACATGGAGGATGACCCTGGCATGTTCATTCCTGTTAGGCGCCATATAACCTTTCATGTGTTGGTGCGCCTTAAAACCCAATTAAATTTAATTAAATGGTTACTATTTGGAATTAGTAATTGCTCTAGGTTTAACGACAAAGAGAGACCTAGCAACTTTATAACAAACAGAAAGCTGTAGAGACCAATAATGGACTACTCCAACCCACCCGGTATTCTGAAAGGATCTAACATTCTTCACATGTTAGTGAGTGTTCTATTGAGTTATTATTTACATTTGAATTTATACCATTGATTAATTATGCCCCCCTACCCGAAGGGGGGGGCATATGGCTTTGCACAGGCTGTCGGTCGGTCCATAATCTTCTTGTCTTTGCGAGAACTCAAGAACAGCTGGCACTACAAACTCGAAACTTGCCAGGAATGTTTGTGTCATGGTGTAGTTGTGCACCTCCCCTTTTGGGTAGATTCGCATAAGAAATGTGGTTGCCAGGGTAAAACAACTTATTAAAAAAATGTCGGTCTGTCGGTCGGTCCATCCCAAATTCTTGTCTTTGTGATAACTCAAGAACAGCTGGCACTACAAACTTGAAACTTGCCAGGAATGTTTGTGTCATGGTGTAGTTGTGCACCTCCCCTTTTGGGTAGATTCGCATAAGAAATGTGGTTGCCAGGGTTAAAAAACATATTAAAAAAATGTCGGTCTGTCGGTCGGTCCATCTCAAATTCTTGTCTTTGTGATAACTCAAGAATGGCTGGCACTACAAACTCGAAACTTGGCAGGAATGTTTGTGTCATGGTCTAGTTGTGCACCTCCCCTTTTGGGTAGATTCGCATAAGAAATGTGGTTGGCATGGTAACAAAACATGTAAAAAAACACTAAAAATCGCCTGTCTTCGCGCTAACACAAAAACAGCTTGAACTACAAACTCGAAACTCGGCATAAATGTTTGTGTCATGGTGTAGTTGTGCACCTCCCCTTTTGGGTAGATTCGGATAAGAAATGTGGTTGCCATGGTAATAAAAGTTGTAAAAAATCACCTCCCCTTTTGGGTAGATTCGGATAAGAAATGTGGTTGCCATGGTAATAAAAGTTGTAAAAAATCACTAAAATCCACTTGTCTTCGCGATAACTCGAGAACAGCTGGTACTACAAACCCAAAACTCGGCAGGAATGTTTGTTGCATGGTCTAGTTGTGCACCTCCCCTTTTGGGTAGATTCGCCTAAGAAATGTGGTAACAAAACTTGTAAAAAATCACTAAAAATCGCTTGTCTTCGTGATACTCAAGAACAGCTGGCACTACAAATGCCAAACTTGGCAAGAATGTTTGTCTCATGGTGTAGTTATACACCTCCCCTTTTGGGTAAATTCGCACAAGAAATGTGGTTGCCATAGTAACAAAACTTTTTAAAAAAATCACTAAAAATTGCTTGTTATTTTGTAAAACTATTTTGGCTTATGGGTTCAATTGTTTAAATCTTTTTTTTTTTGATTTTTTTTTGAAATTGTTACTTTTTTTTTGATTTTTTTTTTTTTTTTTTTAATTTTTTTTTTTTTTGAAATTTTTTTTTTGATTTTTTTATTTATTTTTTTGAATTTCTTTTATTTATTTTTTTCCCTTTGTTGGATCAGTTTTACATAGAGTTATAGGCAAGAACTTCTCAAAAATCTTCTCTGAAACTACAAGAGATAAAGGTTTAATTTTATTTAATATCAGCTTTTGGATCCTCTACCAAGTTTGTTCAAATGGTGAATCTGGGGTCAAATTTGGGCCCCGCCCCGGGTGTATCCAGTAGAACTCTTGGGCCTATTGTTTTTAATATACAAGTATGTTGTGATGTTTCTATATTTAAATATTAATTTAAAATTATTTTTTAAATTACCTCCCTTTATTGAATGAATATTAAGATTAAATTTGATTCTAATTAAAAAAAATACATTTATGATTTATTTTCACTCTTTAAACTCAAACTATTGAATAATTTTGACATTATTTTGATGAAGAATATGCAAATTAAGCAACCCATGTGAAAGCTAAATGTAAAATACCTACTTATATATAAGGATAACTGCCAATGATACACTATCTATATGTGAAAACTCGCTAAAAATTGCTTGGCTTCCATAATTCAAAAACAGCTGGCACTCACAACTTGGCAGTAATGTTTGTGTCATGGTTGTTCAAGGTGGGGGCATATATGTTTTACAAACATTTCTTGTTAATAATTAAATTTGCAGTTTTGCATGTGACAAGGTGCTGCATAGTTTTATTTTGAAGTAACAGTACAGGGATATATATTTCTGGAATATGCCTAATAAGATAAATGATGAATTATGTTCAAACAATTGATTGATTGATTGAATTGGATTTTATAGTCGCACCAACAGCTAAGGTCATATGGCGACTTTCCAGCTTCCATTGGTGGAGGAAGACCCCAGGTGCCCCTCCGGGCAATTTTCGTGCTATAAATTTGTTGGGTAGAACCACCGACGTTCCGCAAGCCAGCTGGATAGCTTCCTCACATAAAGATTCCTAGGCCCCTGAGGGATCGAACCTACAGCGGTGAGGGGCAAGTGATTTCAAGTCAGAGACGTTAACCACTTGGCCACGGACGCCCCCATGTTCAAACAAACAGATAAAATGTTATGTTTATATGTATGTAATTATGTCCTCTGCGATGTGGTAGGGAAGACATGCTGCTCTGATCAGTAGAGCTTATGCCGTGGTGCGGTGTCCATCGTCCGTAGCCCCGTGTGGTTCCGGGGGCCCCTTTTGTGTTACGGGGCAAAGAATAGGGCCACTGTAGATCACGTTGGAGGGGAAAGCAGAGGGGTAGCCACCACCCTCCCCCCCCCCCCCCCTTCCACCCCCAAAAAAAAAAATTCATGTTCATTTTATCATTTTTTGTTCATGGTCATTAAAGGTCTTCATCGTGACCCCTGCATTGTTTCAGGTGCCACTAAGAGCAGTGGCACAAAAACAATAACGTGGCTCCAGCATAAATGGAGTCTCTACAATAGAATTTGCAGCCACTTATCTCGATGTACATGGAGGATGAGCCTGGCATGTTCATTCCTGTTAGGCGCCATATAACCTTTCATGTATTGGTGCGCCTTAAACCCCAAGTTCAATTCCGTCATGGACTGTCCGTCCGTAAACTTTCTTTGTAGCGACTACTCCTCTGAAACTACTGGATGGATTTTCATGAAACTTTACAAAAATGTTGCCCATGAAGTCTAGTTGATCCTAGCAAAAATTCATGTTGATGTGAAATACAAGATGGCCGCCAAAGCTAAATATAGTTTTTAAAAAACAAGTTTGTAGTGACTACTTCTCGAAAACTATAAGTGATATTGATATGGGACTTTTTCTAAACTGATCAGCATGACATGATGTTGGTGCTTGACAAAAATCATTTTGATTCGACATTAAACATGGCTGCCAGCTGCCATATTTGTTTACATATATACCCGGCAAAAAAAGTTTTGGACCAGGGTATATAAAGTCATATAAAAATAAAACTAGTGGACAAAATTTAAGTATCTATTTTTAGTAACCAAGGTCTACCCTACCCGGTTAATTTGGTACCAGAAACATTAAATTTCAAACAAGATTTGATTTTAAAAAAATATCGCGAACACACAAAGGGTCTGTAAAAAATGTTGCAAAGTCCATACAAAGTAACAGTTACGGACACATTCGAGTAACCAATAAAAATATTATTATTTTTTCGCAAACTGTCATTGTAAACGATAATTATTGTTGATTGTTGATCTATTGGGAATTATCAACTGAGATAATAAGGGTTATGGTCGAATGTCATGGTTCAGCGATCATTGTACGGGTTTCAACACTGCCCTGGTCCAAAACTTCTTTTACAGAGTATAGTTAAGTAGTAAAAACTTGTAGCAACTACTTCTCTGAAATAACTTTATGAATTTTCATGAAACTTCACCAGGCGCGTAGCGTGCCATACTCATTTACTCACGTGAGTAAACTTTTCAAACGAAGGCTAAAAAAATAAAAAATAAAAACTCGAAAAACGCAATAAAAAGATGAGCCTAAGGGGGGTACATGCTGAGTCTTCCTGACCCTAAAATGCACCAGAAGTCACGCACGAGCGTTGATTTTTTTTAAAATTCGGACCCCCACCAGCGCACCTACCCCCGTGAATAATTGAGATTTTGGTCACGCTATGCCCCTGTTCACTGTTATATTGCTCTTGATATGTAGTAGATCCTAGCAAAATTTCAGGTCGGCCGGAAATTCAAAATGGCCGCCACAGGTAAAAATAGATTTTTAAAAAACAAATTTGTAGTGACTACTTCTTGAAAACTTTTTTCTAAAATGATCAGCAAGACATGATGTTGGTCCTTATTGAAAATTATTTATTGTTGGTTGCCAGTGGTCATCTTTGTTAGCTCTATTGAACAAAAATCAGCAGAGCTTATGCCGTGGTGCGGCGTTCGTCGTCCATCCGTCCGTTCGTCTGTCCATAAACGTTTTTTGTAGCGACTACTCCTCTGAAACTACTGGATGGATTTACATGAAATGTTGCCCGTGATGTCTAGTTGATCCTAGCAAAATTTCATGTTGATGTGAAATCCATGATGGCTGCCAAAGCTAAAAATAGATTTTTAAAAAACATGTTTGTAGCTACTACTTCTTGAAAACTATAAGTGATATTGATTTGGGACTTTTTCTAAAATGATCAGCATGACATGATGTTGGTCCTTTTCGAAAATCGTTTTGATTCGACGTTAAACATGGCTGCCAGCAGCCATCTTTGTTTACATAGAGTTATATGTAGTAAAACTTTGTAGCGACTACTCCTCTGAAAGTACTTGACGGATTTTTATGAAACTTCACAGGAATGTTGCTCTTGATACCTTATTGATCCTAGCAAAATATCAGGTCGGCCGGAAATTCAAGATGGCCGCCACTGCTAAAAATATTTTTTTAAAAAACAAGTTTGTTTCGACTACTTCTTGAAAACTAGAAGTGATATTGATATGGGACTTTTTCTAAAATGATCAGCATGACATGTCGTTGGTCCATGTCAAAAATCATTTTGATTCGACATTAAACATGGCTGCCAGCGGCCATGTTTTTTTAAATAGGGTTATATCGTAAATCTTGTAATGACTACTCTCAAACTACTAGCTTTCAGAACCTGACAGTAGAGCTTCAAGGTCATTGACCTCTTCTTGACATTTCAGTCTTGCTCCTCTTAAACGACTTGTAGGATTTTGATATACAAATCATCAGTATGATGTCTAGTTGTGCATATCTCGTTTAGAGGTAAGTAAGTCAAAGGTCAAGGTCATTGTGACTTGAAAATGAAAAAAAATTAGATTGTTTTCTGCACAACTTCTCCTTAATGACACTTTGAATTATGAAGAAACGTTGGACGAAGCATTAGTATGATGTCTAGTTGTGCATATCTGATTTTTATTTCATTATGTCAAAGGTCAAGGTTATCATGACCCGATAATGAAAAACCTTATTCGCGCTGAAACTTTCCCGAAGCAAATATCATCAAACTTCATGGATTAGCTGCTGCTGGTGAAAGAATGACCCCTATTGATTTTGAAATCAGTATGTCAAGGTCATCGTGACTCGATAATGAAAAACCTTATTGCAATGTGGCAATAACTCTAATTTGAATGATGACAGAGTTACGGTTCTTGCACTCTGCACTTCCTCTCATTGCCCTTATCATTGTATGAAGTTTCATTGCAATCCCGTTAGTAGTTTCTAAGTTAAGATCCGGACAAAAATTCTAAGTATAAAATTACAAATGGCAATAACTCTAACTTGAATGCCGACAGAGTTACGGTTCTTACACTCTGTACTTCCTCTTATTGCCCTCTATCATTGTTTGAAGTTTCATTGTAGTCCCATCCACAGGCAGCCGGCATAGAGTTTGGATAGTAAAAGATGGACTTAGAGTAATTAATCAAAACTATGAATTAGTTGATTTCTGGACCAAACAAAAATATATATAATGGCATATAGTATATAATATTTATACATATATTATTTTTCAAAATGTTGGTTTCATGACCTTTCCGATATATGCTTTAGTAAGTGTGACTACTTTTTGAAATAGTTCTTCCATTATAACTGAGTTTCGAAGAAAAATCCTCTGTTGACAGAAAATACTTAAAAAATCTGCAAAATGTAAAACAGTATTCTACTGAAAAGTGCGCACCAGCAACACAAAAACGATCCATTTCCTATGTTCTTTATTGTTATTTTCTGTATAGCATCACATTCTTCCAAAACTGCACATTTTTGTCAAAGGCCGTATCCCAAATCAATTGAAGTCCGTATCAAAAATCGGCAAAGTCCACTCACGTTGTAGCCCCGTGTTATAGATTGGCGAAAACCTGGCGGGCGACGGGAAGGCGACAGGTGTCATAATTTTCTTTTTGTTATATCTTAGTATAACCATGTTCAATCTTTACCAAACTTTAACAGCACCTTCTCCTCATGAAGCAATGACCTTACCTAGAAAACTAGGTCACTGTTACCTACTTTCTCCAAAACATGTTACACTAACCTTTTTGTTTAAGTTTCGTTCCGCTCAATAACTTCAGTTAGGAATGAGATATTGGCATGAAACATTCTGGATAGGTAGCTTCAATGAAGAGGAAGACTGAGGTTGCATTTGGGGTCACTGGGGTCAAGGTCAATGTTACTGTTACTAAAAATAGAAAATCAGTTTTCGTTCAATAACTTCAGACCTAGAGATCGTATATTGGTGCAACATTGTTCCTGTATATTCAACTTGAAGTATATGTGTTCCGTTGGAAAGGCCATGCTTAAAAAACGTGAACATATCACTTAAAGCTTTTGACTAATTTCAGCCTTTCTGTATTGTATCACGGTATGAGATTGTTGTTTCTTTCTGTATTGTATCACGGTATGGGATTGTTGTTTGACTAATTCCAGCCTTTATGTATTGTATCAAGGTATAGGATTGTTGACTAATTCCAGCCTCTCTGTGTTGTATCATGATATGGGATTGTTGTTTGATTAATTCCAGCCTTTCTGTATTGTATCACGGTATGGGATTGTTGTTTGACTATTTCCAGCCTTTCTGTATTGTATCAAGGTATGGGATTGTTGTTTGACTACTTCCAGCCTTTCTGTGTTGTACCATGGTATGGGATTGTTGCTTGACTAATTGCAACCTTTCTGTGTTGTATCGCGGTATGGGATTGTTGTTTCCCTACTTCCATCCTTTCTGTATTGTATCACGGTATGGGATTGTTGCTTGACTAATTGCAGCCTTTCCGTGTTGTATCGCGGTATGGGATTGTTGTTTGACTACTTCCAGCCTTTCTGTATTGTATCACGGTATGGGATTGCTGCTTGACTAATTTCAGCCTTTCCGTGTTGTATCACGATATGGGATTGTTGTTTGACTACTTCCAGCCTTTCTGTATTGTATCAAGGTATAGGATTGTTGCTTGACTAATTGCAGCCTTTCTGTATTGTATCACGGTATGTGATTGTTGCTTGACTAATTCCAGCCTTTCTGTATTGTATCACGGTATGTGATTTTTGTTTGACTAATTCCAGCCTTTCTGTATTGTATCATGGTATGGGATTGTTGCTTGACTAATTGCAGCTGACTAATTGCAGCCTTTCTGTATTGTATCACGGTATGTGATTGTTGCTTGACTAATTGCAGCCTTTCTGTATTCTATCAAGGTATGGGATTGTTGTTGGACTATTTCCAGCCTTTCTGTATTGTATCATTGTATGGGATTGTTGCTTGACTAATTGCAGCCTGACTAATTGCAGCCTTTCTGTATTGTATCACGGTATGTGATTGTTGTTTGACTAATTGCAGCCTTTCTGTATTGTATCAAGGTATGGGATTGTTGCTTGACTATTTTCAGCCTTTCTATGTGGTATCGCGGTATGGGATTGTTGTTTGACTACTTCCAGCCTTTCTGTGTTGTATCACGATATGGGATTGTTGTTTGACTAATTTCAGCCTTTCCGTGTTGTATCACGATATGGGATTGTTGTTTGACTACTTCCAGCCTTTCTGTATTGTATCACGGTATGTGATTGTTGCTTGACTAATTGCAGCCTTTCTGTATTGTATCACGGTATGTGATTGTTGCTTGACTAATTCCAGCCTTTCTGTATTGTATCACGGTATGTGATTTTTGCTTGACTAATTCCAGCCTTTCTGTATTGTATCATGGTATGGGATTGTTGCTTGACTCATTGCAGCTGACTAATTGCAGCCTTTCTGTATTGTATCACGGTATGTGATTGTTGCTTGACTAATTGCAGTCTTTCTGTATTCTATCAAGGTATGGGATTGTTGTTGGACTATTTCCAGCCTTTCTGTATTGTATCATTGTATGGGATTGTTGCTTGACTAATTGCAGCCTGACTAATTGCAGCCTTTCTGTATTGTATCACGGTATGTGATTGTTGCTTGACTAATTGCAGCCTTTCTGTATTGTATCAAGGTATGGGATTGTTGTTTGACTAATTCCAGCATTTATGTGTTGTATCGCGGTGTGGGATTGTTGTTTGACTACTTCCAGCCTTTCTGTATTGTATCATGGTATGGGATTGTTGTTTGGCTACTTCCAGCCTTTCTGTGTTGTATCATGGTATGGGATTGTTGTTTGGCTACTTCCAGCCTTTCTGTGTTGTATCGCGGTATGGGATTGTTGTTTGATTAATTCCAGCCTGTCTGTATTGTTATCACGGTATGGGATTGTTGTTTGACTAATTCCAGCCTTTCTGTATTGTATCACGGTATGGGTTGTTGCTTGACTATTTTTAGACTTTCTGTATTGTATCACGGTATGGGATTGTTGCTTGACTCATTCCAGCCTTTCTGTGTTGTATCGCGGTATGGGATTGTTGTTTGACTAATTCCAGCCTTTCTGTATTGTTATCACAGTATTGGATTGTTGTTTGACTAATTCCAGCCTTTCTGTATTGTATCACGGTATGGGATTGTTACTTGACTAATTCCAGCATTTCGGTATTGTTATCACAGTAGTGGATTGTTATTTGACTACTTCCAGCCTTTCTGTGTTGTATCGCGGAATGGGATTGTTGTTTGACTACTTTCAGCCTTTCTGTATTGTTATCACGGTATGGGATGGTTGTTTGACTAATTCCAGCCTTTCTGTATTGTTATCACGGCATGGGATTGTTGTTTGACTAATTCCAACCGTTCTGTATTGTATCACGGTATAGTACTGTTGTTTGTCTAGTTCCAGCTTTCTGTGTTGTATCATGGTATGGGCTTGTTGTTTGACTAATTCCAGCCTTTCTATATTGTTATCACGGTATGGGATTGTTGTTTGACTAATTCCAGCCTTTCGGTATTGTTATCACAGTATTGGATTGTTGTTTGACTAATTCTAGACGTTCTGTATTATCACGATATGGGATTGTTGCTTGACTAATTCCAGTCTTTCTGTGTTGTATCACGGTGTAGGATTGTTATTTGACTACTTCCTGCCTTTCTGTGTTGTATCGCGGTATGGGACTGTTGTTTGACTACTTTCAGCCTTCCTGTGTTGTATCATGGTATGAGATTATTGTTTGATTAATTCCAGCCTTTCTATATTGTTATCACGGTATGGGATTGTTGTTTGACTAATTCCAGCCTTTCGGTATTGTTATCGCAGTATTGGATTGTTGTTTGACTAATTCCAGACGTTCTGTATTATCACGATATGGGATTGTTGCTTGACTAATTCCAGTGTTTCTGTGTTGTATCACGGTGTAGGATTGTTGTTTGACTACTTCCTGCCTTTCTGTGTTGTATCATGGTATGGGATTGTTGTTTGACTAATTTTAGCCTTTCTGTATTGTATCATGGTATGGGAGTGTTGCTTGACTAATTCCAGCCTTTCTGTATTGTATCATGGTATGGAAGTGTTGCTTGACTAATTCCAGCCTTTCTGTATTGTTTCACGGTGTGGGATTGTTGTTTGACTAGTTCCAGCCTGTCTGTATTGTATCATTGTATAGGAGTGTTGTTTGACTAATTCCAGCCTTTCTGTGTTGTATCGCGGTATGGGATTGTTGTTCGACTAATTCCAGCCTTTCTGTGTTGTATCGCGGTATGGGACTGTTGTTTGACTACTTCCAGCCTTCCTGTGTTGTATCATGGTATGAGATTATTGTTTGATTAATTCCAGCCTTTCTATATTGTTATCACGGTATGGGATGTTTGTTTTACTAATTCCAGCCTTTCTGTGTTGTATCACGGTATGGGACTGTTGTTTGACTACTTTCAGCCTTCCTGTGTTGTATCATGGTATGAGATTATTGTTTAATTAATTCCAGCCTTTCTATATTGTTATCACGGTATGGGATGTTTGTTTTACTAATTCCAGCCTTTCTGTGTTGTATCACGGTATGGGACTGTTGTTTGACTACTTTCAGCCTTTCTGTGTTGTATCACGGTATGGGACTGTTGTTTGACTAATTCCAGCTTTCCTGTGTTGTATCATGGTATGAGATTATTGTTTGATTAATTCCAGCCTTTCTATATTGTTATCACGATATGGGATTGTTGTTTGACTAATTCCAGTCTTTCTGTATTGTATCGCGGTATGGGATTGTTGTTTGATTAATTCCAGCCTTTCTGTATTGTATCACGGTTTGGATTGTTGTTATCTTGATATAAGGAGTATTCCTGTAATTAGTAGTTCAAGCTATTTATATATTCCATATACTAAACAAGTATTTTAAAGTAGCTCGATTAGGTTATTAAAGCTGGTTTTACAAATAACGCGTTCGAAATAGTATGTTTTAGCGGAACTCAATTTGGAACCAAAACTAATACTACCTTTATCTACTATACTATTTCCTACTATATTAGTTTTACTAACTACTATACAAAAAAACACATGCTTTCCCTGTTGAAATCTAGCTAAAAAATCCGTATATTTCCTTATTAATAACATTGTACTCAACTCTTATTTATTGTGTAACATTGTACTCAACTCTTATTTATTGTGTAACATTGTACTCAACTCTTATTTATTGTGTAACATTGTACTCAACTCTTATCTAGTGTGTAACATTGTACTGAACTATTATCTATTGTGTAACATTGTACTCAACTCTTATCTATTGTGTACACCGACCCTTTGACCCCTTAAACTAATCTGTGTGAACTCGATGCCAAAGGATAGTACGATGAAAGGTATGGCCATTTTCGTTGTTTTCATTTGCATGTTTTGATAGGCACGCATGTTCTTTTTCCCAACAAGGAAAATAATTCACACTGACTCGTGCGTGTTGGTTCGGCATATTATAAAACTGAATGCGATTTTGTAGCAAGGTCATACGTAATATTAAAGACTTTCCGCGAGTAAATTATGTTCTCTATTTTGGGCCTTAACAATTAGCTGGCTAATCTCCTTGCAGTTGATTTCATACACATTGTTGACGATGTCATACGTAACATATCGTTGCAGTTGATTTCATACATGCTGTTGACGATGTCATGCGTAAAATATGCACATGGAATCCATACAAACGAGCAGTGAACTATTTTAGCTTAATACAAATGTATCTCTTAGTATACGTTTCTGTATATCAGTCCAGATGAACCATATCGTCTTCAGCAGCTTTCATTCAATATTCTGAGGGAAGGGGCCACGTGCTTCATGAAAGAAAAGAAGCTGGCCCTAAATAATTCTGGAAATTTTACACTTCATTACAGTGACACACAGTTTATAGTGTACTAGTGTTCAAAGTCAATAATAAAGAAGTAATAGAGCGAGTCTGGTCTCAGCGAATTGGTTCATTTAAACAACACGATATAGGAGTAGCCCATCGGGTTTTTTAAATAACCAACGAGCTGAGATAGACAACTCTGTTTTGTAATATGGTTTACTAAGTAATCCTATCAGAATAACTGACGTTCTCTAACTTCCAATAACGTTTTCTAATTTCATTTATTGGAAGTTAGAGTATGGCATAGCTCCACCCCTTTGTTATTCTGAACTGCGTTGCATCCATCAAAGGAAATGTCACCAACCATACTATATACTCGTACAAGAGATTTTCGGACAATACCCAAAAATGTGCTGTGATATAGTTCAGTTTAACTGCAATGAACTGCTTGACAGTTATCAACGTGATGTCCCTCTGTGATACACATTCAATACCGGCCAGTAGATGCTGTAACACTACAGCCTTGCCACTGTAATTAACCTAATAACAGTTTATAAATGTAACACAATTATGGTTGAAATAAACCCCTCTTATAACTGATCATACAACGGGAGATTCCTAATAGTGTTAGTTAGTTGTTGGTTAATCATCTGAACACCTGTTTTGTTTACCTGTTCTAAACTATGGATTCTCTGAATTAAGAGGTATTTGCCATCTTAGTGGAGACCATTCGCTGAAAGGTATTGTGGGTAATTTATGCATACAATGAGGTAATCACCATGGCATTAACCTGTAGCTACACAGGTCAATGTCCATATGTGAGGCATGACTCACTGCCGAAAAGCAATGTAGCTTCAAATATAATACTGAGCGCACGGAGAGAGAGCACAGAGTCTGGGGCCTGTGGTTAAAGAGTGGAGAGTCAGTCTATCGTGTAAGATGGATTCCCGCAGTCTAAGACAAGGTGTGGGATAAGTTAAACTATACTATGTAAACCAGTATATTAGTGCAGTCATCGTTACATACTAATAAGAAGATTTGAACATTTGAAAGTTTCTAAATACTATTATACTTTGTGAACCTAAGACATTTAATAATAGGGACTATTAAGTAGTTAACAAATGGACGTACTAAAAACCACTATACTAAACGGATATGTTTATATATATAACAGGATTATGAATGTGTAATTATTCTGACTGTTTTATATGTACTAATAAATTATGGAAATCACAACGCGAAGTCCGGACCTTGTTATTAAATGTACCAAGCATAGCATACGACCCCGTAGTGCTACAGGCTTGATTTGGTTGCCGTGACTCAGGATCCATTTACATTGTTAGGAGCTCGACGACTTCAGGGACATTTATTGACAATTCATATTTAAGGCGGCTGTGGAAAACGGAAATAGTGAAATTGGAAAATTCGGATTTATATATCCAAGGTGAGAATAATACCAGAATTATTTTTGTAAGTACCAAATTAGCAAGAAAAATGCATAAGCTGCCTTTTTGAGAATTTAATATCAAATATGAGAAAATGTTAATTAAATAAGAAAATAATTATTTCAAACTGAGGTCGGTTCCGAAGCATTTCAATATGGATGAATAGTGTTTAGAAAACTTAAAATTATTTGAAATTGGGTAGTTAAAATTCATTTCTAAAGTTAAATATACGAGTGAGTATATAAACTGCATTTAAAAGAGAACTGCAGTCTTAAGTTAATCTCAGTGGTTACGTTATCTTTTTGTAGATGAACATATGTTAAAGACAATTATTATGTTGAACAATGTTTGAACAACATAGTTTAAATGAGATCATACAAGTTTTGTATAATACATTATTAGCAATAGAAATCAGATATTTTGACTGCCATTTAACAAGATAAATAAATGGTGCCATACATAAGTTAATGCCAGTTAGATACTGGAGAAGGGTGTATCAAATAGGATAACATTATAATGGGGAAATGGTGAACTTAAAGTAACACATCCGAACAAAAATAGTTCGCCAGAATCTTTCAAGAATAAAATGTTTTTTTCGGAAAACAAAATAACACAAAATTGGTTTGTAGATGATATGATAATTATGCGGCATCAGTTAAGATGTAATGTCAAGTTGATAAGTCAATAGGCATTGAGTATAGTGTTTTCCGGTAAAGTATGGATAAGTTTTCCTTTTACCTAAAATGGAATTATACACATGAGCAGTTGAATACTTTGAGTAAGACTTTACATAAATATCATGTTTTCATTTTGCGATAGAAATGATACATACAAAAATGTATAATAGATACATGTGTACGATTATGGGTACTGAGTACAGCTGGCTATAGCTGCAAAGTTGAGTACATTGCAGATACGATCAATTCAGTATTGTCTCGTATGCCTTTAAATGCTACATCTCAGTGACCAAATGGTATCAATCAAATATAAACAATAAAACCTATGCTGAGGCAGACAAAACAACAACACCATTAGACTAAAATGATAAATTAATGGGTTTAGATATCTTTATTCTGGAAGATTATTGATAAGCATAAGAACAAAGTGATCTTAATTGGGGAATGTAATAGCAAGATAGGTACAGGTATGGCTACCTGCTTGAAGCTGTTAAATATTACGCCTGTTAGAAAAACAAATATATATCTTCAATAGTGAGATATTAAAGGGGAACCATGCATTTGAATTGGTTGCGTTAAGGAACAGTATTCATAATGATGGGATGTATAATACATGTTATACTGTGTATTTGTACATAACATTAAAGTAATTTGATGTAATTAAAGGCAGAATATGTTTTATGACTGCTGATGAGGTATCACCTTTCTTAATTCGGTATTCGCTCATGCGATATATGAGACAGTCGATGTTCAACTAAGTTTGAGATGACTAGATATGACCTTAGGAGAGCAAGTATTCTCCTGCATCGACGGGAAAGGAGAAACGACAGACGCGTCGTGGAAGTTCATGAATTGAACTGTTGTGCATAGTTGGAGTTTGTAACTATAATCGATAGATAAAATGTAGTGCGTGGACCTGTATCCAATGTATTCATGTATTTTGTTTATGAAGAATATACTGTATAATTCATCTATCGGTAATTGGACATAACATCAAAAGACATCAAGATAAGAGGGTCTAATAAACATCAGTGACTTATCTTGTATTCGGCAGCAGAAGTATATTGACCTTGGTATGGTAAATAACTACGGCGTACGAAATGTTAAAGGAGAACTGCGTTTATTGGAATTATTTAGGCAGTGAACAATTTCGAAAACAACGAGGTATTCTGAGTGACGCAAGACTCAAAGAATTCTCGGATTATCATGGGATCGAGCATTGTACGTTGGATGGAGCCTACCAGGTTATCGATAACGACGAAAAGATGTGGCGCTGCAGCGAACGCTGGATTATCATTGACACTAGAGAAAAGACTCAATTAGTTGTGTTTATATGTGAAAATATATAGTGACTCATTTAGTGTTAATGGAAATATATATGAACGCTATGCAGAAATTACAGTGATTATCATCAGCAGCACAGACTATGTTTAGTTGTAGTGAAAGACTCAGTTAGAAATCTTTTGATTTATCAAAATATTTCATATTAGTAGGGAAGGAATATGTAACACTACAGCCTTGCCACTGTAATTAACCTAATAACAGTTTATAAATACAATACGGGTTGAAATAAACCCCTCTTATAACTGATCATACAATGGGAGATTCCTAATAGTGTTAGTTAGTTGTTGGTTAATCATCTGAACACCTGTTTTGTTTACCTGTTCTAAACTATGGATTCTCTTAATTAAGAGGTATTTGCCATCTTAGTGGAGACCATTCGCTGAAAGGTATTGTGGGTAATTTATGCATACAATGAGGTAATCACCATGGCATTAACCTGTAGCTACAAAGGTCAATGTCCATATGTGAGGCATGACTCACTGCCGAAAAGCAATGTAGCTTCAAATATAATACGAGCGCACGGAGAGAGAGCACAGAGTCTGGGGCCGGTGGTTAAAGAGTGGAGAGTCAGTCTATCTTGTAAGATGGATTCCCGCAGACAAGGTGTGGGATAAGTTAAACTATACTATGTAAACCAGTATATTAGTGCAGTCATCGTTACATACTAATAAGAATATTTGAACATTTGAAAGTTTCTAAATACTATTATACTTTGTGAACCTAAGACATTTAATAATAGGGACTATTAAGTAGTTAACAAATGGACGTACTAAAAACCACTATACTAAACGGATATGTTTATATATATAACAGGATTATGAATGTGTAATTATTCGGACTGTTTTATATGTACTAATAAATTATGGAAATCACAACGCGAAGTCCGGACCTTGTTATTAAATGTACCAAGCATAGCATACGACCCCGTAGTGCTACAGATGCCACCAGTATATGAAAGAACATTATAGTATGTAGACGGGGTTGGGCCTTTGTTACGGGCCTTGGTTACGGGCCTTGGTTACGGCCCTTCCCAAATGTCTATTGTATGTAAGCAGTAACAACATCAAAGGATCCATTACTGATACCAATCACCTACTTCGTAGATGTGAATGTATCTTACTGCTGTTCCCGGAGCAAGTACTTTTGTTTTAATGCGTTTAATAATGGACAACGTATACTGCCCAATAATTCGTTCAACACCGCTTACTTGATTTCCGTGAAACTCATTAGAAACACCGAGTCCATGCACATGTCCATTCAAAAGTTCTGTTTATGACGAATTAATTTACCAGCTTACCTACGACCTTACTAACTAAATAAATAAATAGCTCGCTTGTTTGCAATTGCTTGCTTGCTTACTTATTTATGTATATAACATTATAAAAGTATTGTTACTTAAATTTGTTTGTTTACAGCGTCTCTCTGTGTTTCTCTTCTTCTGGTTTCTACACTCAGACTAGGTAAGTTTGGTTAATATTTAAACAATACCGGAAAGGCAGCCTGCCTTGTTTTGGCAGAAACCCCGAAACCCCGATCACTTTCTTATTTGCATACATGTGCCTTTAAACAGTCAGCATGGTGTTTCCTAGAACATAATAATTGCTTCTTATAAGAAGTAGAAACGTCTACATTAATATATGTGTGCCTATATATAAAGTAATATAATAGCTACTTTTTTATTTTAATTTCCTGACGTATTTCCCATTTATTAGCTAAAGATAGTTCGTTTACATTCGATGTATTTTACGGAAGACCAACTTCACTTTCATATGTATTAAAATAGTAGTTGTTCGCGGTTACCTTTCATGGCAAACAATCTTCTTGAAAGTATACATGTTCATGGCAGTAGGGTCTACACGTTCATGGTATGGGATAAGCAGTTGTTTTCCATATTTCAGGACGTGCTCTTGTTTGTTTGCACTGTGACGGAGTATCACATCCAAATGTATGCACACGCGTAACTAATTGTTATACAGGAGAGGTTCGTATGAACTGTTCACAGTAAACTTTCAGAGATTATTAAACCATTCTGAGGCACCTAGTGGCTACATCCGATGCTTATCTCAAAATAAGTGTTCTTGTAATGCAAGCTTCAACTACTACAGAAACTACTCAGAACATTGCTTTTGCTATCAAAAACATACATTTAAACCAAACAACAATGACAAGGAAAGATAAAAGCAAAGTATGCGACACCACAAACATAAAATGGTTGACAATATTGGTACCTGGTGTTAAACAGTTTGGGCCTTGAAACACATCAAAACTGCGGGCTTGCCCTTGGTATCTATGAACTTCAAGTCCCGACCACCAGGTATTGATCTGGAACAATATAAACCCGCTGCAAATATTTTATTTCTTAAATCTTACCCGATTGTCATGCCAATAAAACGGAACAGAGTAAATAAAGAAAAATCCTCACCAGGTAGCATTTATAGGCAATATAAGCATAACAGTAAGATAATGATGTATATGTTAATATAAAAACGGTCTAAAACGCCATACAGCGTTCAATTACTTGACATAAGCCAGAGAAACACGACAAGACAATATTGAATTGAATGTTGTTTAACGGCTCATCAACACAGTATAGGTTATTTAGAGCCGCCCCAGAGAGAGGGGAAGGATACATAGGAATCCGGGAACCTGCACTACTCTTATTATCGAATAGATTCCTATGGTTCTTTAACGTGCTCGGAGGATAGACCGATACACGGGACCGCCCGGTTTACGTCCCCATCCGACGGACGAGGCTAAGGAAAAGTGTCTTGCCCAAGAACACACCGACGGAACTCAGTGGCACCACGGAGGATTGAACCCGGGGCCTCCGGTTACAAATCCGCCGCGCTACCGACTGCGTCACGCCAGCCCTCTATTGAAGACAAACGTTAAACGTTACAATATTTAGGTGGACGTCATCATAGTAAGGTCCAAAGTCTATCCAGTCATCGCACATTCAAAGAGGAAATTAAGCATAGTGGCGAAATGTAACTGAGTCAAACACTAAATATGTAGTACATTGCAAAATGATAGGGTCATAACCTCTTTTGATAAACTTTCTAACATGTGTAATAACGCTTGTATGCAAGTGAGCACGACGATGGATCTTAAGAAGTTTTAAATACTGCATCACCATATAAGGCTGTGATAGTGCTTGTTGTAGAAGAGTTGGTAAATCACGTGTATATCTTATAAGTAGATCAGGTTTACATAAAACATAATTTTGCAAATATTTTCTGAAGTGTATGGTAACGGTGGCCCTGATGGAGTATGTTTTAGTTCTACATATATTACGAACATTAAAGTAATCAACTCGACTACACGCTCTAGAAAAAATAATAAGTTAAGAAATATATAGCCCACGTGAATTTGCTAGTTGAACATTCAAGTCTACGTGGGAATAATTAGCAATGTCAACATTTAAATCATATTGCTTGTCGTGGAATTTTCTTAACATTTCCCCATTTTCAATAGATGGGCGTTAATCGAGGAAAGAAGTGACAGTATCAGAACTATTCGCTATGTTATGTTAAAGTTATTCAGGATAGATAGTATATTAGCCATAGTAGAAAAGAAAGCCTTGTCCGTATATCAATATATCATCCAGATACCGAGAGGTATTATTATACGCTTCGACGGCATCAGCCTTTTAGTATCCGATGAAATACTCAACATGTTCGAAGTCTCCATAGCAATGCAAAAACAAATCTGCGACAAGAGGTCGACAAGAGGTGCACAGTTGTACCCATTTGGATATCAACACTTTGTCTATAAACGGTAGTTCCATATCTGACGAACATAGTATATATGCATCACAAATCTCTTGAAAATCCACATAGTCTAATTGTCGAAATTGCAATTACTAAAAACGCTTTAACATACGAGTCTATTTCGTATCTCTAATTAATTCTAATTGACCCTTATTACGTTTTTCACAGAATGGTATTACTTTAGAAATTGCATATATGAGGGTATTAGTGAAAACACTTAATTTGATTGTGCGATGACTGGACATATTGTGGACCATACGATGCGTCTACCTAAATCCTCAAAGGACGGTAGCGTTTGGTGATTGTCTTAAATATTGTCTTGTCGAATCATTAACGGTTTTGTTCTCTTGTTGCTCTCTGGATGCTTCCAAGTCATTGAGTACTTTCTTTGTGACTTTCTAGGCTTGTTTTATATTCATATATACATGATCATGTATGTGTTATACTTATATTGCCTATTAATGCCTTGTTTGTTAGAGAAAATACCCTGGCGAGGATATCTTTATTTACACCGTCACGTTTTATTGGGATGATAATAGGGTAATGGTGAGATTTGGTGCACCTAAAACATTGTTTATTAAAACCCATAGCGGTATTTTTTTGGTCACTGACCAATTCCAATTCGGTATCCCTGTTGTCAACCTTTTATGTGTAAGATGTTATATCTTGCATTTTATTCATCACTGTAATCACTGTTTCTGTGCGTGTTTTTGGTTGACTGTGGTCCTTGTTTCTGTGCGTGTTGTAGTTGACTGTGGTCCTTGTTTCTGTGCGTGTTGTGGTTGACTGTGGTCCTTGTTTCTGTGCGTGTTGTGGTTGACTGTGGTCCTTGTTTCTGTGCGTGTTGTGGTTGACTGTGGTCCTTGTTTCTGTACGTGTTGTGGTTGACTGTGGTCCTTGTTTCTGTGCGTGTTGTGGTTGACTGTGGTCCTTGTTTCTGTGCGTGTTGTGGTTGACTGTGGTCCTTGTTTCTGTGCGTGTTGTGGTTGAATGTGGTCCTTGTTTCTGTGCGTGTTTTTGGTTGACTGTGGTCCTTGTTTCTGTGCGTGTTTTTGGTTGACCGTGGTCCTTGTTTCTGTGCGTGTTTATGGTTGACTGTGGTCCTTGTTTCTGTGCGTGTTTTTGGTTGACCGTGGTCCTTGAATGCTACATTTACAGTTCGACGTTTATATTTACTGTTAATATTGTTACATGCCAAAAGATGTAGATTTTCTCTAGCAAAAGTTTGTTTTTTTAATCAGAGCAATAAGATTGTCTTTGATAAGGTTATGTGGTAAGATTGTTTATACTGTGGAAAATAGATGACAGTTGACGCTTATTACCTAGTTCATCAAACAAGTGTCCTGAATTTTAAATTGATCAAAATTAATGTATCCCAGAGTTTGAGCTGCAGAGTTTTCATGTAAAGCTTTAGCACAATATTGTTTGACGTGGTATTTAATGACAGTATGCCAAGAAGTTGGGGCTACATATGTTTGTAATGATGCAGGCACTACTAGAAAAAGTAAAAAAGTAGTGTTTTATGACACGTCGACACAAATAGGTCATATTGTGCGCAAAAACTGATACAAATGAACAACGAAATAGTCAATAATTAAAGAGTATGATAAAACAAATGTATAGTTTAAACTATTTAATATTAACTATGTATATAAGATATATATGTCAACGGGTGTGGAAACAATTAAATTCAAGCATGAACATTATAATGAGGTATAATGAATTATAATGTATGAATTCTTGGAATTATAATGTATGAATTCTTGGAAGAAGAAGACTCGTTTAAATGTAATGTATAACGATTGTTTGTAAAGTTTAACTTGCATCTACTTGGAAGAAAAAGACGCTCCTTATATGTAAGACATTGTGATTGTTTGTATTTTAACTGGCATATACTTGGAAGCCGCTTCTTGTAGGTAAGGCTTGTTTGTAAAGTTAAACTTGCATGTACTTGGAAGATGAGGTAGTTATGCATTGTCACAATGTGATTGTTTACAGCATGTTTGACGTGCATCGATTGTCGTATATACATAAAGGTCGTGTGACAGTGCGTGTTGATACTTCTGGTAGACAAAGCCTTGTATGTAAACATATGTACACGCATGCTTGCTTGCAACTAAATCAGTTTTACTGTCAGTGGTTGTACATACCATAATTGTATATGTGTTACAGAAATGTGGAATACAGACGTATGCAGCAGATTTCGGTAGATTGTTGTACAGGTTGGGATGTGTCAATGAAAATGTAAGTCATTCTACACATTTGGATTTTGTGACCGCAGTAGTCCAGTGAACTCTGAATCCGACGATCACGGGTTGGAGTCTCGCCGCCGACACCGGGTTTATTTGGTGTGCTCTTAGGCAAGACACTTTACCTTAGCCTCCTCCGTCGGGTGAGACCATAAATCTGGAGGTCAGGTACGTTGAATTTGTGGTTGCCACTAGAAGCCTTATGTGGAGAGAAAAGACGATATTTAGTTAGACAGTTTTAATTAAACATAAAAATTAATTCAGGATAAAAAAAAAAGAACAAAAAGCATAGTATTCTTTTTTAATTGCCAGCACCAATTAATCGGTGCATTCTTTATTAAATCAACAATAAAAAGAAACAACACTGAATAAGATTGTTCTGCTTTTTATAGTCTTAATTTTGTTAATTTGTAATTACAGACGTGTGCATTGTCGTCAGCTGCCATATGTCAATATTGTTGTGACGACCATGACCTTTGTAATGCTCACGGATGCAATAGTACAGGTGTGATACAGAGTTAATCTAAATATTCGGTGTGTATAAGAAAAGGACGATGTGCCCACATTTCTGTATGAAACGGACAATGCCCACATTTCTGTAAGGCGATTTATTTTGGTTAAAAAGAACGAGCCCGCGCACCTGTTAATAAGTATACCCACATAAACCAAGGTGTAGAGGAATGGTATACTGGGTTGAGCTTGTTCGTCAGTCCGTCTGTGCAAATCGTGCGTGTCTAACTCATAATTTATCTTTAATTGCATAGTTTTCAAATTCGTCATGGTGAATTTGGCTTGATATAAGAATGCTCATAAAGGAAAATAATTTTGATTCGATTATTTTTGTAAAAGTTATGTTTGTCGAACTCCTCGTTTATTTTAAGTGGCTTATTTTCATCAAATTTACCATAATGACTTGGCATGGTATCAGATAGTTCAGCATTTGAACGTTGTTACAGGACTAGGTATCAGAATGAATTTATTTTACAATTACATTACCACAATGTATGCACAAATGCCCATAATGATACAATTTCCTTTTTTTTTTGTATGTTCCCAATAATAGAATTTGTTTCAACTTTCTAAGCACATAGTTCACATATATTAAAACAAGATGTGCAATAAAAATGTTAGGTCCCCATGCTTGTTTAGAATTTGTTTTTGGAACCCTAGCGCTATGCTAAAAGGCCAAGATTTGTATGAAATTATAAAGAAATGGTATATTTTCCTTTTTTGTTATGTTCCCAATAACAGAATTTGTTCAAACTTCCTCGGCACTTATTTGAACATATAGTAAGACAATATATGCAATTAAAATTATAGGTCACCAGGCATATTGAGATTTAATTTTGTTTTTTGGAATCCTACCATTATGATTATTTTTTTTTATTTTTTTTGAATTTTTACAAAATCTTATATTTTTCCTATTTTATGTATTTTTCTAATAATAGGCATTTATATAAATAAAGGCAATAAATACAACTAGACATCAAGAGCAACATTCCTGTAAATTTTTAGGAAATCCATCCAATAGTTATAGAAGAGAAGACGTCCAAAATTCTGCACATGAAAAACTACAGAAAATGCCTTTAAGTGGATTGTTAACAAATATGCATAAAGAAAAATAATTTTGAATCGATTATTTTTGTAAAACTTTATTGCCATTTTCTTAGTCATTCTCAGATTCACTTGGTATATGTAGTTAGGTACCTTGTGTGTCTAACTCATTTATCTTTAAGTGGATTGTTTTCAAATTTGGCGTGATGACCTGACATGAAATAAGGATGCTCATAAAGAAATATAATTTGAGCTTCTTTTTTTTACTTAGACATTATCAGATTCAAATGATGCTCACTTGCATGCCTTGTGTGGCCAACTGCTTGAAATTCATTGTTCGTGCTTGCATTTACTTGTTTACACGCTCAATGACGGGTACTTGTTGATCTTTATAAACATAGTCAATGTTTTTACCATGTTATCGTACTCTTTAATAATTTACTATTTCATTGTTCATTTACATCTGTTTTCGCGCACAATATGACCTATTTGTGTCGACGTGCCGTAAAACACCATTCATTCATTCATTCATTCATTCATTCATTCATTCGCATTTGGCGACAGCCTCTAGTTTGGAACATATATGGAGTTTACAGTATGGACATTTAAGCGGGCCTTCATATCGTATTCAATAGTAATATGTTGAATCAATTTCGTTTTAAAAGGTTTGCCGACTCAACGTGGTCCCTTGTGTTATAACTGTGGCGCATACTTTGCCGGGTACCAGTGCCAAACTATTGAACACTGTGAGATACATCAGGTAGAGTACAGTGCCAAACTATTGAACACTGTGCGATACATCAGGTAGAGTACAGTGCCAAACTATTGAACACTGTGAGATACATCAGGTAGAGTACAGTCCCACACTAGTGAACACTGTGAGATACATCAGGTAGAGTACAGTGCCAAACTATTGAACACTGTGAGATACATCAGGTAGAGTACAGTGCCAAACTATTGAACACTGTGAGATACATCAGGTAGAGTACAGTGCCAAACTATTGAACACTGTGAGATACATCAGGTAGAGTACAGTGCCACACTATTGAACACTGTGAGATACATCAGGTAGAGTACAGTGCCACACTATTGAACACTGTGAGATACATCAGGTAGAGTACAGTGCCACACTATTGAACACTGTGAGATACATCAGGTAGAGTACAGTGCCACACTATTGAACACTGTGAGATACATCAGGTAGAGTACAGTGCCACACTATTGAACACTGTGAGATACATCAGGTAGAGTACAGTGCCACACTATTGAACACTGTGAGATACATCAGGTAGAGTACAGTGCCACACTATTGAACACTGTGAGATACATCAGGTAGAGTACAGTGCCACACTATTGAACACTGTGAGATACATCAGGTAGAGTACAGTTCCACACTATTGAACACTGTGAGATACATCAGGTAGAATACAGTGCCACACTATTGAACACTGTGAGATACATCAGGTAGAGTACAGTGCCAAACTAGTGAACACTGTGAGATACATCAGGTAGAGTACAGTGCCAAACTATTGAACACTGTGAGATACATAAGGTAGAGTACAGTGCCAAACTAGTGAACACTGTGAGATACATCAGGTAGAGTACAGTGCCAAACTATTGAGACACCTGTTGAGTTACCTTAAATAAGTTACCACTGGCAGATTATTGAACACTCTATGTAAAACCTAGGTATGGCACACCTGCCAAACTATTGAAGACAATGTCCTCATGCAGGTATGACACCAGTGTCAAACTATGGAACACTGTGAGACAATATCGGGTGGGGCACCAGTGACGAACTATGGAACACTGTGAGACAATATCGGGTGGGGCACCAGTGACGAACTATGGAACACTGTGAGACAATATCGGGTGGGGCACCAGTGACGAACTATGGAACACTGTGAGACAATATCGGGTGGGGCACCAGTGACAAACTATGGAACACTGTGAGACAATATCGGGTGGGGCACCAGTGACGAACTATGGAACACTGTGAGACAATATCGGGTGGGGCACCAGTGACGAACTATTACTCATCTTGAGTTCCAGTGACAAGATACTGAACATTGCGAAACGATGTAGCCGAGAGCACGATGAGACATGACCAGTACACCATAACAGAGTCTCATATCACATGGGAACTGTAACAGATAAACGTCTTTGCATTTGCAAGTCGTCTTCATTATTCGAGAGATGTTGTACAACGTTTAACAAATTCAAAATAAAAGTCAACTAGTTCAATGAAATGAACTGTAAAAAGGTTATGTGTACGGCACAAATCAGTTCAAATGCCATTCTCTGTGTTAATATTATTTGAAGTAATATAAAACAGTATTCACATCGTCCAAAAATAATAGTGTGTCCTATGTCATGGACATGTATGTAGATCTATGCCTATGTCAATACTTTATTTGCTATGTACCCTGTATTTGTTTTTCCTCCATTTTAGATGTGTTACAACGACGCCTCGCTAGAGTTCCAGACGGATACGGTATATAGCAGTGGTTGTAGATCCAAACATGTAAGAAGGGTCCCGTTTTATATGCCGGGTAATAGCGATTGACCCGCTATTTGTCCTTTTGTCTGTGAACACTAAATTCCAACTACCAAACGAAGGTAACTCTCCCAGAAAGGTGCGAAACATTGTTACAGCACAGTTTCCAATACCCGAGGGTGTGGGGTTCTTTAGTATAATGCTAGTTGTATTAAAGAAAATTCGGGTAATGACTTGCGGCAATACCGATGTGTACATCATACGTACTCATACGTAGTTAACTAGCGTTTAGTAGTTGATGTTTAGCGGTGGCCATTTGCTACTATTATTCCTCACAGTTACATAATAATAAAAGACATTAATTGCGGCAAAATAAATCTGATGGTCTCGTGATAAATAAATCCTTATCTCACGAACACTGAGCACATGTCTATTTATCTTTTGTTATTTATAATATTAAAAAAGTATTGGACTTAGTTAATTTCGGACAATCTATCCACTAGAGTGTTTGTATAAGAACATAACACTACATCTTTTGGGGAAACCTGGAATGTCCAATATTGTATTTCCTGTACACAACAACAAAACATGAATATTTAAAACGTTTTCACTATATATTTAATACATAGTTATATATAAAATATCTATAAAGTCGAATATTTAGTATTTAGTAAAATCAAATATTTACTACAGTGTGTCCACTAAATAGGATATGTGTATAAGAGCAAAACAAAACATTTGATGGGAATGCCGAGAATATACAATATTGTATTTCCCGAACAAAGGAAAATCGAAAATATTATCTGTATTTTGCATGGTAAATGGCTGGCAACATCTCACAATTAACATTTGCGTCACTTCTTTGAACTATGTTCTATAATAGAAATGTATCGCTTACAATACATGTTAACTCCGTTCAAATATATACACTGAACAAAATTGCTAAGTATCAACTTTTGTATCTTAACTACTTTCTTATTTTAAATATATTTTAGAAAAGATATATGATAAGTATTTTGTTTTGACCCATAGTTTGTAAAACATTTATTTTTTGTTTAAATTGTCACATCTTTTGAAAACATGAAATGTGCTGATAAAACACATAACATGTGTCAAAGATCGCTTAAAGATATAAAATTCTTAAAATTGGTATGAAATAATAGAAAAAAACATAAAAATGTAACCCCTTTATCGAAGATTCTCCGTCTATAAAACAATGAAATATGTATAATCTTAAATTACCTCCATTTAAATTGAATATTGTTTGAAATTCAAGTAACTGTAATTCAGCGTTAACATTAAATATTTCGAACATTTCTTTTGCAAACGCATTTGTAGTGGTAATGCTAGTAAAACTAGATGTCAAAATAATTTTAACTGGCATATTTTAGAATTAGGAACATCGAAAGCTTCACTTATTCGAAGTACTTAATAAAAATCCTATATACCCAGTTGTATAAGTGTTATAACATTTCTAAGAAAACACATTGACTTAAAAGTTTTAAAATATGTTCATGCAATCAGAGTAGACGATTTACACTCATTATTTTGCAGTTTAACCGTATCTCTAATCAAGCACAAAATACACAAAACAATGAGAATATTATTGACATATTCTTAGGTTGATACTTAGCAATTTGGTTTAGTATACATTCAAATGTATATAATTTACTTAACTTCTACGTGTGTTCTACAGTTGCATTTATATACATAGAGAATATAAATACGTTGAAGATAATGAGCGAAATCTTTGTTAGGCCTGTGTAGACACCCACACTGCACCAGTTGCCTTGATCGGTCGGAGGACAGTCAGCAAGGACAATGCCATGGTGAAACGGACAACACAACTGTGCACAAGCTGTTGTCAAGGAGATCTCTGTAATACTCAGTGTCAGAAAACCGGTACTGTATCCGTTTGTTAAACACAATTAGAGAAAACGCCTGTTTGAAGGAAACTATCACTGCTGGAAGTCAAAGCGTTTAGTACATCACTAAGACGTGACCGTCGAAGTTGATTACGCGAAGCTTTTTTTGTAAATGATGCATGGTTGCGAGATTTCATTACTTACTTGGTATACTTACTAACTTGGTATTCTTGGTAGTTTATCCATCTCAATGAAGGTCAGCTCTAAATTGTTCGAACACAATAGAACATGTCAATCATATGATATGATATGAACGAAGACAAGTTAACATTATAAGACTTCAGAAAACTAAACTGTTAGATGTTTCATGTGAGCTTTTCATGAGCCCCCTCCTCTTTGTATTAACTTTCAGAAATTTGTGATGACGACCCTACGTGTCAGCAGTTGATGCCTAACTTTGACGTATGCAAATCTCCGGATATCGCAGAAAAATTCTGTAAGAAATCGTGCAACATGTGTCCTGATCCTACAAGGTGTACCGACCTCAGATTGGATTGTTCATATATACACGGTGAAACGCCGGATATCTGCATTACAAAACAGGTAATTGCACAGTAAGATATCTACATTCATGTTAACTTTCATTCAATTAGACATTATATTTTGTTTCTGTTTTTTAATCGTTAGTCGCAAAAATAGTTATAGGTTACTGATTAAAATAACATTATTAACAGCAATGCTTTTGTAGGTAGGTGCAGTGTACACGTATTGACGGATGTAAACCTTTAAATTAATTCGTGATTGTTGTATTTAGCAGGCTTGTGTACGCGTCACTGCGCTGTGAAATTTGATAAATAACGTCATATACGCCATTATATTGTCAACCTTGCTTGTTGTTAATTCTAATGATAATTTAACGTTCAGCAAGCGACCACTTACGGCTGTCTCGACTTCTGCGGTTACTGTCCTGGTAGTACCGGTCCGCCATCTACGCTTCCAACATCAGTGGTGTTAACGCTTCCAACATCAATGGTGTTAACCACGGGACACACACATGCTACGCCAACCACTACACAAAACACTTCTCCAACCACTATGCATACACCTACACCAACGTCGACAACTACTACAACAACCACGCAAAATACCTCACCAACCAACACATCAATTATTACTAACAAAACTACGACGACAACTACACAATCCACTTCGCCAACCACTATTCATACACCTCCAACCACAACTACATCGACAGCAACGTCGACAACTACAACAACCACGCCGAATACTTCATCAACCACCACACCAACTAGTACTCCCATAACTACGGCGACAAATACTCAAACCACTACACCAACAACTACACCGACAGCAACGTCGACAACTACTACAACAACCACTCAAAATACGTCACCGACCATCGCACCAACTATTACTCCCATAACTACGACGACCACTACACAAACCACTTCGCCAACCACTATACATACACCTCAAACCACAACTACACCGACAGCAAAGTCGACAACTTCAAAAACTACGCCTAATACTTCACCAACCGCTGAACCAACTATTACTCCCACAACTACGACGACTACTTCATCGACAACTACAGAAGGTAACTTAAATCACAGACATATTAATTAATTTGTTATTAGGTCTGTGCTTAAATACATACAAGATATATAAATATAAAAACAATTTAATTTCCAGAGTAAATATCTTAGTAGATGAATACGAACTTACCATTCATTTAATTTAGGTCTTTCTAATGCTAAATTAAAAAAAAATCAACCCATTTTCGTTGTCAATATGCTTTGTTGATATCGGTATATCTGATTTTACAGACCAAATAACTGATTTCTTCTTTAGGTCTGTTAGAAACAACAACTAATCCATCGACAGTCCCACCTCTTCATATCGGGGACCATGTAGTGAGAGGTCAGGACTGGCAAGGGGAGGGTCAGGTAAATGAAAATAAGATTCAGCTGAACTCTCGGTACTTATGAAAAAGGAGAGACTCATGTACTCAACATTAGTTTTGTGAATGAACTCTCCCAGTTCCATATTAAACACCCCAACTCCATAAAACCTCAAAAACATAGCCTGTTTATCTTGAATGAACGACAACTGTATCATATCAGCCAAAATTAAAAACATATATTTCAATATCTTGCAACAAGCACATTTGTTGAATTATGGTCCCCAACAACAACAATTCGACCGGTTGACAGCGACTAGACCCCGAATTTGGTACGCTACACATCAAGTAGGTATACAATTCGAACAGGAAATGTAACATTTACTGAACACAGTCAACCCAAAAAAAACACGCATTCAAAACAAACAGCAATTACAAGGGAAATAGAAGCAACGTATGCACCAAAAACAAAAATGTTTGACAACTGGGGTACTGCCTTGGAACAGTCAGTGGCAAAAAGGCCGCTTGGTGTTTAAACCAGATTCTAGGCTGCAGCAAACCTCACTCTTACTCTAATGCCATCCAAATAAAACGGGACAGTGTAAAAGAAGAAATTTCCGCTAGTCTATATCCTCCAACAAACCAGGCAGCATTAACAGCAGTAGAAGTCAAACACAAAGACGATCACGCTAGTCTATATCCTCTAACAAACCAGGCAGCATTAACAGCAGTAGAAGTCAAACATGCATATACATTTAAAAACGAAAGTCTGAAAAAATACGCTGCAAGGACTCTTGACTTGGCAGAAGCCAGAGCAACAAGGCAGTAAACCATTAAAGGCACAAGACGAGAGTGAAGACAAACATTAAACGTTACCATACCGTTCCGGATTTAGGTAGACGTTACCATAGGGTCCACAATATGTCGGGTCATCGCAAACCCATAGAGGAAAGCATATTAGTGAAATGTAAATGGGTCAATCACTAAGCATGCAGTGCGTTGCAAAATGATGGCGTCATAACCTCTTTTGATAACAAACAAGTTTAATACAGATTGTATGAAAGTTATCATGACCCAATATATAATGTCGTTTGTAAATCACGTCACCTTAGCAGCAAGTATAAAAGTCAAACAGGAAATTTAGCTTTTACAGAACACAGTCGACCAAAAACACGCATTAACACAGACAGCAAGTACAATGTCAATAAGAAGGAAGGCATCACAAACGTGCACGAACGGGTTGACAATAGGACTACCGCATTGGAATGGTCAGTGCCACAAAAGTCGCAGAGTGTTTAAACAACGTTCTAGGGTGCACCAAACCTCAATCTTGACATATTGTCATCCCAATAAAACGGGACAGTGTACATAAAGAAATCCCCACAAGATAATGTTCTCTAACAAACAAGGCAGCATTAATACATATAAGTTACATAGAAAGCCACAATGTAAGAACCGAACGAGTTGGCGGAAGCCAGAGCAACAAGATAACGCATCGTTAAGGGTACAACAAGACACGATCAAACGATACCGTCCTTTGAGGGTGTAGGTAGACATCATCAGAGGGTCCACAGTACGTCCGGTCATCGCACAATCAAACATGTATCAGGTTTTGAAAGGCCTTGTCCCAGAAGAGTTAGAATAAGCTTTAACATTTCAAAAGTAGACCCCATATAAGTTTCATCTCAATACCCAAAGCGAGTCATGAGTGAATTTACCAAAAATATACAATGCATGACCTTAATCCGAATCCCTGACCTTGAACCTACGACTCCAAAGTTGATATGCGACAGATAAATAATCACGTGTCAGGTTTCATATAAGAAGTTGTTGACTGAACACCAAAGACCGACCCTTTGGTGGCGTACAGTTTTAAAAAAAAGGAGCATTACATATACATTATATTAATTTATAAAGCTTCTATGATGTTTACACGTTTCAGAAAATCAATTGACATGTTTAAAAAAAAAATCGAATATCTACCGATATAATGATCAATGATCATGGTTTCCTTTATTGGTGTGTTCAGTAATTTCAACATATTGATCTTGAACATGACCTTTGAAGACACAGAATGGTAATCCTTGATCTATGCACCAAGACGCATTGTACGCAAAACGATATTTTACAACTGCGGATTATTTATGAAGTGTGTTATTTTTGTTAATAAGTACTAGAAGGGGGATCATTGAAGCAACAAACACAAACAAGAGAGAAAAGTAGCAGGCTCGGTTATACTGAGTCTGAGTCTGAGGCTATATAAGATATAAGGTGCAACACTTCTCCTAGCACCGGCTTAAGTGGTATGCTACTTTAATGCCACAAGGATTGGATTTGATGAACCCAAAGGATTCAGAAATGAATGCACAATTCTGCCAAGTTCCAAAGACATGCATGTATTTTATACGATTTTTTAATGTCATGCCACACATATATCGTTCGTTTTAGTCAGTGGAATATGCATTACTTGAATAATGACATCTGTTTTTATAATACTAGGATGGGCATGGAACAGGAATTGTCACTGTGCTGAACTTGCCACCCGGCTTTGTATTGATCAGGTGGTATACCACCAATATAACTGGTTCGTACAGATTTGGAGCAGATGGAAAATTTGACGTCCAGTTATATAATGGTCCCGTACTAACAGCTGCTTCATCAACAACAACACTGAGACAAACATTAACCACAACAACAGCAACAGCAACAACGTCTACAACCACTCCAAAACCTGTTGGTAACTAGTTATAGCAGGGTTTTTTTTCTACAAGCAAACATTTCGTTAAACAATTCATTACCAACAAATTGCAATCAGAACAAAACCTTAATTTGAAAAAGTTATACTGTCGTCCCATTTCTGCTTATTTATAACTCAGTGGGTATCTCAAGTGTAATAAGTATTGTTTAAGTATGGTTTGAGGTGGTTTAATCATATTTTTCATAGTTGAAAAGTTATAATGTGTCGCCGTGAATTATTGATGCGTCTTTCATTCAAGCATCTATAGAAATGTAATATTTTTTAGAAACAACTACTGTAATTACAAGCACTACCACGCCGCCTCCAACATATGGTCCTGCACTTGCACAGATGCTGTATATAGGAGCCAGGGTCCAGCGAGGGACGGACTGGAAGTGGGGCTCACAGGTAGGTGGTTGTACTATCTACATTAAATATAACAGAAGTCTACTGTAATGCAAAGGATATCATTATATTATTATTTAAAACGTTTTTTTAAAAGTTCAGACTGACACCTCGCTTGTGTTACAACGTCGTATAATGGGATGTGCCCTAGGAGTACTATATTCATTATTTATGTTTGTGATTTATGTTTATGACTCGGCAGTATAAATTGTATGTGTGCCAGTTAAATGTCTAAAGTCGATATGACATTTTTGTTTCTGTGTGTATTAGATGTCACTCATAAACAACAAGAAAAGATACATGAATGGTTCAGGGATGAAATACTTTACTTTTATCCAAAATGCCCGTAATCTGCCTTTTATGTGCCAGCTGCCTCTTCTTACTGTATTCTATACCTGTTGTAAACGATTCGTTTCTAAGGTACATGTACTTCTTGATTGTCTTACTGGGTAGAACCAGTAAAACCAGATAAAGTGTCTTGCTTAGAGACACAACACATATGGCGGGGATCGAACACACAACTTTTGGATCATGGGTCCAACCACTAGACCACAGCGCTCCACTTCGGGATGTCTTTTCAGAGGCAGGGGAACTAAATCCTATTGGCAGGTCATAAAAACTCAATTCCGAAGTGTTATGAACGTTCAGTGACGAGTTATGAGCATTCACTGACTTGTTATGAACATTCACTGACGTGTTATGAACATTCACAGACGTGTTATGAACATTCACTGACGTGTTATGAACATTCACTGACGTGTTATGACATTCACGGACGTGTTATGAACATTCAGTGACGTGTTATGAACATTCACTGACGTGTTATGACATTCACGGACGTGTTATGAACATTCACTGACGTAATATGAACATTCCTTGACGTGTTATGAACATTCACTGACGTGTTATGAACATCACTGTCACAAGTGCGGCTAGCCGTAACTCCTTTCGAGTCGCAGACATACTTCTTTTGTTTTCTTCTTATAGTAGTAGTAGATGACTTAAAGCTGTACACGCCCTATTTTAACTGGTAATAACTCATGAATATGAATGAGTCACGTGTGAAGTAGTTTCAAATCGACGAACACCCCAAAAGTCGGTATATAAGGAAAAATCGATGCGTATAATTTCACATTTTTATTTAGCCTCCGTACAGGTAACATCGATAAATATACGGCTCCAAAATATATGTGATTAAAAAACAGTTGCCCGGAACGGGATTTGAACCACAGCCTTGCACTTGTAAGTTTTGAAAGTTGTACGCTGAACCACTAGACCACTGCTATTTATTGGTATGTTGTAGCAGTTTTAACACTAAATAGGCATTACGTAATAACAAACGCGTGCATACAAACTCATCAAGCGCTAAATAACAAGTCGAGAATTGGTTGATTTGAGGCAAAGCATTAGTTTCATATTAATAACATACAGTATTACACCAGGTAATGTTAATTTACACTTGCGACAATATGGACTACATATTTACTGATCCATCTTTAGTTGCGTTCAAATATGTTAAGTTATTTTGCCTCATAATCAATGGTAGTTAGTATACTATTTTCTCAAGTAGCGTTGTAGTTCAGTGGATAGAGCACCGGACTTGAAATCAGAAGGTCGTGTGTTCGAGCCCCGGAAGAAGCTAACTTTTTTTTCTGTAAAAAATACTATTACCTGTGTATAGGTACGATGTGCACTGGTCGATGTATATACAGTATATGATTTCTTGCGCTATATTTGCTCGCTTAAATACCCGATTTCGACATGAGCTGGTGAACATGAAGTTACAAATAAAGACACGCCTACAAAGAAGAAATCGATTGATATAGGGACTCTGTAGCTTTCAATACCCGATTTCGACATGAGCTGGTGAACATGAAGTTACAAATAGACACGCCTACAAAGAAGAAATCGATTGATGTAGGGACTCTGTAGCTTTAAGCTCCTTTCTAACTTGCACAAGTGTGTCTTGTGTGGATTCTCTATACCTCACCTATAGTAGCAATCATGGGATAAACATCACAACTGGTCGGTTTGGGAAGATATGGAGAAACAGTCGAACATAATTACGGATTGTAATTTATGCTGAAACGTTTTCATATTTGAATGCTCAATCTATTGTTATTCTTTGAATGTAATTTGGAAACATTGGAAAAAATAACACAATAAACTATTGTAAAATTTAAGGATGGAAGAGGACCCGGGACGATAACAGCATTGCCTCCAACAACTCCGAGTGGTTGGGCTAAGGTGGACTGGGACACAGGGGTCACCAACACATACAGAATGGGTGATGAGAATGCCTACGATTTGATGTTCGTACCAGGGGTCCGTTTCAATAAGCAACTTACGCAAGGTTTCTGACGTAAGTTTTGCGTACGCTCTTCTTACAGTATTACGAGCGTTTCAATAAAAAAGTTACGTATATTTTTTTTCCAGATTTGCGTAAGTTTTTGCGTAGCTCTACGCAAGCTCTTAGGCTTGCGTAAGTCTTGCGTGAGTGTGAAAAAGAACGCAACTATCGACAAAACAAGATGGCCGCACACTTGCTTTTTGCATTTCGAGCCCGAATTAATCGTCGTGAGCGAGGTTTTCGTGAGCGAACTAATCCAATTCTAACCATGAGGGACAGCGAACTAATAGCACTTATCGATTTCCAAGAGCAAGCATAGAAAGTTTCGTTGAGATAATCCGAGATGCTATTGAGTGTCTTCATGTCCGGAGTTTACCTCGTCCGGCCTGCTTCAGATTTGTTCAGTACGCCTATGGTAGGCGGATTCAGACTTTCATCAATATTAAAGCGTACTTTCAAGAATTTCTTGCTTCTTACTAAGTCTTGTATCAGCATGTGACGTCAAGTAGGGCTAACTGGTGCATCAACACGTTAAACATGACGTCATGCGACATTGTAAACATGACGTCATGTGCGTGAACATGCGCTAATTGCTTAGCCTTTGATTTACACTCTTTGCAAGTGAAGGTTAGATGCATGAAGCGGTCTGGCAATGGGGAAGGGAATGGAAGTATTTTCAGAAACATATATGTAACAGGATACTTATCTAATGTATTCTAACATAAAAACTATTCCGGAGGATCATGCTTCCCCGACCCCCAACCCCGCTATGATAAGTTAAACATCGGGCATATCCTGTCATTTGGGCCTAGCTATGTACCTGTAGTCCGGAGTAAAGGTTTATGTAGATTTCGTGAACATTAAATAATTTTAAAGTATTGAGCTTCGCACGAAGCGAAGCCTCGAACATTAAATAAAACGAAGCCCACAGTCACGAGTCGCCCCGTTTTTCTATTCCGTGGTTGATCTTTGTTGACATTTTCAAAGGGAACTGCATGTTACAGAATATAACAAAACAACGCGGTCCCAATATCAAACTTCTTCAGTTGACTACTCTACTGTCTATAGCAGGCGAACTCAGCCGAGTTGTTTTCAACCATACCTTTCATAATAGTAGATCTACGCCTTATCTGCGAGTGATTGTTAAACAAGTGCATTCTTTCATGTTTATTAATCTAGAGATATAAAAAGGATATAGATCTATGTCTCCGATTCATTTCATACTGCTAATAATTGCTGATAATTTTTTAGTGGTAAACTCTGTCTATTAGTATAAATTAAAATGACTAGCAAACACTTTATAAACTAGAAAGGCGCATCCGCACTGTAAGCTTCGCACGAAGCGATGGCCCCGAACATTAATTTTTTTTTAGCGTACATCACACAAGCGAAGACCCAAATCCCTTACAAATTCATATTTTATAACTTATGGCAAATAGTGTGGATGGTGTTATAAACGCAAAAAAAAAAATGCCGAGCGCAGCGAAGTGTATAACAAGGTGAAGATCACAAACGCCTAAAACCTCTCTGATAATGACATGCATATTAAATATGACCACTCAAAATTAAATTATTAAAACATGTCTGTCGAAATTTAAAAAAACTTTGATTTGAAATGAAACACCAGGCCCATCTTTATCACATATTTAAACAAGAGCTGTCGGAGAACAGCGCCGCTCGACTATTCGATTTTTCAGAGAATAATAAATTATATAGCTAGTATATACCATCAGAAAACAAGGCTAAAACAATGTGGGGTGGGGTTGGGGGCGCAACATAGCTATGTGTAAGAATTGACCACAACAACACAGATATATGTAAAAAAACAATAAACATTAAATAAAAATATTCCAGTTTCGAGCATGCGGGTGGGGTGGGGGGAGGGGAGGGCAGGGGAGGGCGGGCAACATAGCTATGTGTAAGAATTGACCAAAACAACAGAAATATGTAAAAAAAAAAAAAAAAAAACAAGAGCTGTCGGAGAACAGCGCAGCTTCACTATTCGATTTTTCAGAAAATAATAAATTATATAGCTATTATCTATACCATCAGAAAACAAGGCTAAAACAATGTGGGGTGGGGTTGGGGGCGCAACATAGCTATGTGTAAGAATTATGCAAAAAAACAAAACAAAAAAAAACAATTGAGTTTTGAGTGGGGGTGGGGGTGGGGTATTTGAGATGCGGGGGTGGGTGGTGGGGGTGGGGGTGGTAAGGCAACATATATGTGGAAGAAGCTATGTAAGATTTCACCAAAACAACACAAAAATATGTAAAAAAAAAAAAAATATTAAAAAATCGAGTTTTGAGTGGGGATGAGAGTGAGAAATATGTAAAAAGGAAAAAAAAAGTTTCCAGTGTGTGTGGGGGGCTGGGTTGGGGGTGTGGGGCTGGGGGTGGGGTGGGGGGTGGTGAGCAATATATATGTAAGAAGCTATGTGTAAGAATTGACCAAAACAACACAGAAATATGTAAAAAAATAAAAGTTAAATAAAAATATTCTAGTTTCGAATGTGTGGCGCGGGGGTGGGGGGGATGGCAGGTGAGAGGAGGCGGGTGAGAGGGGTAACATGGGAGGGGGTGAGAGGCGGGGGTGGGTGGGTGTCGTGGGGGCAACATATATTTGTAAAAATTGACTAAAACAACAAAGAAATTGTAAAAAAAAATATTAAAAAAAATAGAGTTTCAAGTGGGGGGCGATGTAGTTGAGGGTGGGGGCAGGGGCCAACATATATGTGTAAGAATTGACTAAAACAACACAAAAATATGTAAAAAATAAAAGTGTGGAGGGTGGTGGGAGTGGTGGGTGTGTGTGTGGGGGGGGGGGGGGGGTTGAGGGTGGAGGAGGGAGCCCATGCCCCAATATGGGTGAAGTATGAATAAGATGCATAATGCTATAAGAAATCCCAAACCAAAATTATAGATACATGCTTACATGCAAACCTAGATCTGTCTTTATTGCACATTTTATGGGCCATCATAATTTGGGTTCCATGGGAGTCCAGAATTTGCAGAAGACAAAATTACTTACCCAACCCTTTACAACATACTTTAAGGAAACCAATTCCAAAATTTAGTTTAGCTACGACAAGAAATGTAAGAGATATAGACCTGTAAACACAGCTTACACGCAAAATTTGATGTGAAACAGACACATTTTAAAGGCTATCATAATTTGGGTTCCGTGGGAGCCCAGGGGCTACGGGAACCAAAATTACTTAAGCAGCCCTTAAGATAATGCTATAAGGAAGCTAATGGCCAAATTTGGTTGTGCTAGGGTAAGAATTATAAGAGATATAGACTTGTAAACACAGCTTACACGCAAAATTTGATGTGAAATGGGACACATTTTATGGGCTATCATACTTTGGGTTTCATGGGAGCCCATAGGTTACAGGAACCAAAATTGATTATGCAGACCTTAAGATAATGCTATAAGGAAGCCCATGGCCAAATTTGGTTGTGCTAGGATAAGAAATGTAAGAGATATAGACTTGTAAACACAGCTTACACGCAAACCTTGATGTGGGACGCCGACGCCAACGCCGACGCCGACGCTGGGGTGATTACATAAGCTCTCTTATTCTTCGAATAGTCGAGCTAATAAAAAGTGACGACATATATAAATCATCCATCCAATTTTATTAAGAGAGTAAGAATAGTTGTGTATTTTATGCACTCGCATTTCCCACTTCGCTGTGCTCTCATTTCCCACTAGCTTGACCCTTGAAATATTAATAATATTGTCAGAATTGTCCAACATTTTTTTCCAGCAGCTGTGCTTCAATTTCTTGACGCTGTTGACCCTTCACAAAACATTTTATTTGTTAAAGACATTTAGCATAATGGAACATTAAATGAAACAAAGAACGTTTTACCCATTACAATATATGTTGTGTAACGGGTACAGGTATACTGAAATAACCTCTTAAGTCATCCTTAAAACAGTGTTGGTTTGCAGTGCTCAGACCGACTCATACTCGCATTTTTTATTCACTGTGCCAAACTGCCAATATTCCCTCGCGATCCATTCCGGTAGATTCTATCATGGATCAATCATCATATAAATCTAGGTCTATGATTCTAATAAAAAAAAAATCAGCAACCTACCTACTCACCTTGAAAATTATGGGTTGGAGCCATACATGTACATATGATACTTTTGAAGACATAATCTGGGAGATTTAAGAATTTGTTAACGGAGATTTGTCTAAAATCTGTGAGATTCTATAAGAAACCATTTCTTAGATCTCTGGTATAAGCGATGTTTAATAAAATATGTTCATACATTTAAGTTTTTTTAAAGCATTTGATAACATAAAATAAGGGTAAATGTCATTAGATCTAAAAAAAAAAAAAAATAGAGGTTCGTAATTATTAAGTATTGGTGTTTTTTTTTGCTACACTACGCGATTTATACAATTTGTGGCTGATCATTGAAGTGTTATACTTTGATAACATCACAAATAATAATAACCAAGCTCGTGACTTTTATGACTTTTATCTTCCCCCATGTGTAAGTTTATAAGAATCTGTCATGGCATAGACCGAGGTATAAGTGTTTTTATCGGAACCATGGCTCTGCCGAGGTTCAGATTAAACACTTATACCGAGGGTTGGAATTCCCTTTCTGAACCGAATACCCATGATAGATTTTTTTTGCGTATCAGAGACATTTTGTGCGTTGACGCCGCCAGCTACTAATGTTTTGCATGTCCCGCATACCGGATACCGGATGTTCGTGCGCCGGATGTTGATGCGCGCGTGACTTTTATCTTTACCCATAAAGATAAGACTTTAAAGATAAGACTTTATCTTTATGGGGACTTTCCATCTCACATGCAAAACGTGGATAGTCTTCTCCGGTATGCAAGAAAATACTTTCCATCCCCGATGTATACAAGAAATCACATGTATGGTCAGAGTACTGCACGCCAACAATACTTTTGCTAAGGCTGGCCTGGGCATAGTTTGCACTGGTACTGGAAGTGGTAACAATTTGGGGACACATTATGTATTCTGCAAAATGTAATGACTCTATAATTTAAAACAACAATTGATTCATTGTCAAGAAAACAGGCTCGACCAATCTACCATCTTCTGGTAATCCGGTCTTGCGGATGCCGATGTGACAGCGAGGGGCGCCAATTGTATTTACCTTCGACGCTAGAGAGTACTTACGCAAAAACTTACGTCAGTCTTTTTGCGTAACTTACGATTTTGCGTACGTTGGTTTTATTGAAACGCACTTACGCAAGATTATATTTTTTGCGTACGCAAATACTTAAGTTAGAATATTTGCGTAAACGTAAGTTGCTTATTGAAACGGACCCCAGGAACGTACAGGCCGACATCTGGATAAGACCACACAACTACTGCGTTTTTCGTGTTTAAAATATACCGTGTTTACCTTAGTAATGACTCTTTTGCTTATATAACATACATGAGAGTTTCATGATGGTGTATTGATCCAAAGCAATCTCTACATGGTGTATATTCACGTACATGTTTCTACAAGAGCCTATTGGAATGGGGGGCGGGGGGATGGTGGGGGGGGGGGGGGGAGTGGGGGTGGGTGATGGTGGGGGGGGGGGGGGGAGGATGGTCTAGCAAAAATACAATTCCAGTGGCAGAGTTCAACACAACACTTGTGTATCTGGAGTGCGACATGTTCTTTAAGAAGTTATATATTACTCATCTCAGTTAACGATAAAAACGTATTCTTCGTTTTAAAAAGATATTTCTTACCGACAATATATTATTAAGATAAAGATCAGTATCTGTATCATATATTCTAACACGATCTCCGCAGTCTTTCATATACACAAAGAAGAGAGACAGCTGTATAATATTCTACGATAAAATACAGCTGTTCCATTAATTGCCCGCGTATATTTCATCCGTTTTAAGCGCACGTTACATGACGTCACTTGGTAAATATACGTCACGAACACAAACTCAACAGTAATTTTAATAAACTGTTAATTACAACAAACTTGCCATGCTCCAAAACCATGCACACCCCGATATAAACCCATCATATGCATTAATACACATATAACTTAAATACGCATCTTGAACAAGCTGAGAACGTTTGACGTCATACAGCGCAAGCTATATGACGTAAGCAATGACTTAATTGTTTGTCACGTGACTACTAGTGTATTGAAACGCAAAACTTTGCATACGGGGGCGCCCAATGGAACAGCCTGTAAACATAGCAGCCTGATTACCTTGACCTGCGAGATAATATATAGTGCCCCAACAATAGCGTAAACAATGGGGTAACTGTTGTGTTAGAATCGAAATAATAAATACCTACCTGTATTTTATCGGTGAATAAAACACAGGTACATATTTATTATTTCTTAAATAACCTATATTGTATACTTATATTTTCGATTGCGTATATATTTAAATATATAAAACTTTGCATTTTAAACGAATGTGTCTCCATTATAAACTTGTTTTGTGTTTATCTATGATATTTTTGTTAATAGTGTATATTTGCTAGTTCTAATTTAATGCAGATATAAATCCCTAAATCTCAATAGCATCTCCGCGGCCGAATGGTTAACGACGTTGCTTTGTAAACCTTCGCCTCTCGCCGCTGCTGGTTCGAATCCCACTTGGAGATCGACTTGTAAGTGAGGAAGTGTCGATTTTTACGGATGGCGGGAGGTGTATAGTACTGGTTCTACCCATGAAAAGTGAGTGGTCTGCCTCCACCACAAAAAATCGACCATCATATATAACCTTACAATGACGTAAAACATCAAACAAACAAACAAAAATCCATAAATCTACATTTTAGAAAATATCAGGCATTACGTTAAACAAACAAAATAAGCTAACTGAACACTTAAGTCTGTATAACTTTTTATTAATTAACTATTTAATATCTGCCGTGGTTAGCTGGAAACTTCACGCATCATATGTCAAAAACAAGGCCAATATGGAGAGAAACTCGGCCTATATGAAAAAACTCGGCCAATATGAAATTCAAGCAATCCGAGGCTGATTGGATAAGCCAACACGGCCAATACGACCAAGGCTTTGTTTTCTTTAAGGACGCCATTTTAAAGGAAAAAAAGCACAACGTCGCAGCTTTTCGATGATAAAATAGTTCGCCTATGAAATGTAGGTCGTGTCTGTCTACTTCTACAATCAAAGTATTTAAGGTTTGTTTATTTGTAAATTCAGTTACATCGACTTCGCTGAAATATAGCTATTATCAAGTTCGTGTGTGATTTTCCCACGTGCCATCGAGCGGTAACAGTGGAAGATTTATTTGAATCAGATACTTGTTATTAAATGTTATATTGAACATATAGCTCTTGTTTTTTTCTTACCTGTAAATGATATTTAAAACATAGGAATAAAGAGAGATATTAAGTAGTTAATTAATAAAAATGTCATTAATTAAGTGTTTTCATATTGGCCCCGTTATTGGTCCAAGGACTGTCATATTGGCCCAAGGCATTGGTCCAAGAACTGTCACATTGTCCCATATGATAGTCCTTGGACCAATAACTGTGCCAATATGACAGTCCTTGGACCAATAACTGGGCCCATATGACAGTCCTTGGATCAATAACTGGGCCAATATGACAGTCCTTGGACCAATAACTGGGCCAGTATGAAAACACTTAATTAATAACATCATAATACTGATTTAGTTATTTTCTGAGCCCGAATAACCAACATTGAGGAATATCTATTATGGATCGGAGAAAAAGAACCACAGCTTCCAATCCCACCGTCAGTTGTGCTACACTGACGGTCATCAAAATTACGTTGGAGGGACTGTAGTGCAGTCATTAAATAGCCTAAGGTAAACGAAATTGGCGCAGAAATTAGTTTTGGTTCCAAACGATTTAAAAATAAATCTATCAAAAGGCATGCGTTAAATACGATTGTTCGAGGGGAAAAGTTTTTTGTTGTGCGTGCGTGCGTGCGGCTTTAAAGAAAATCGCCGTTTTGTGAGTAATAGATAAACCATGTATTATATATAAACACGTAATTATACATGAAAAATGTAATTTTTATATTGCATAGAATCATGTTTGAAAGAAAGAACAAATTATTTGCTGCGACCAATTTTTGGTTCCCGTTTTTGGTTCGAGGAAACATCGATGATTAATAAAAATAGACATTTACTTATGGTTAATATGATTTCATGAATCATCAATTGTAGATGCAGATGTTTGGTGAAGACAAGATTGGGTTATATAGAGAGGGTTAATATCAAAACATCTGAATGTTGTTTAACGGCTCATCAACACAGTATAGGTTATTTAGAGCCACCCCAGAGAGAGGGGGACGGATACATAGGAATCCGGGAACCTGCCCTACTCAAAACATGATGGCATCAAACGTCTGATACCAAAATATATTCTGTGACAGAAAATACCTTTGAGCCCAGAATTTGACCTTTACTGTGACCTCGACTTTATATATTGGTAAGGTCACGTAATCATTGCCAGCAAGCGTTTGTTCACGTGAGGGCAAGTATTAAAAGATGGAGAGAAAAAGAGATAAATGAGTTTTAACTGAGGACAAATAGTGAGGACAATTATGTCCTAACACATACTATATGACGTCATTGTCTCTCACATGTCCTTACATGTTTCTCTTATTCGTGTCCTCACAAGTCCTCACCCCGCTACATGTCCAGATCTTCATTAATCAAGTTAGCTATCATTTAAACGATAGTACATGTGAGAACAGAAAGTGCGTCCTCCCATGGTCATGTGTGTAACATTGCAGGATTTTAACTTATATTTGTTCTCACATCTCTCTCTCTCTCTCTCTCTCTCTCTCTCTCTCTCTCTCTCTCTCTTCTGCTACAAACACTTCTATTCTAAAATGATCTACCCATTCTTTCAATTTGAATAAGTTCATTCATGTTGCTTGATGAATACTGATTTACCCCTGGGAGACAAAAAGCACAAAATTGATAGTTTAGTATCTAGCGATCAATACAGAAAAAAGAAGTGTCAAAATCTATGGAAAGCAGAATTGTCAAAATCTATATATGTTTTTCGAGAGGAAGAATTTTAAGGTTTTGTTTTTTTTAACATGTTGAAAGTTCAACTGACCTATTGTAGGAAACTCAAGCATACAGAAGCATCATTATAAAATCTGAATGTTGGTCCAGCGGTTTCAGAGAAACGACGACGCCGACGACCAGTCCACACCGAAGACAACACGCGATCGCATACGTAACTGTACTGTATGCCCTGCTGGCCTTTGGGGAAAGTTGAAGATCGAGATAAAGTTGTTATGAGACGGATCCTAGTTTCAATTGATAAACTATAGTTTGACATCACGCAAGGTTAATTTCCATGTGATGGACTATGATACATCCTGAGGTGCGTTCAAAAACGTTAAGTTAATTTTCATCTCGAAATAAATGATACATAAGTCCCAATAGCTCCGTGAATAGAACGCCTCACTGTAAATCAGAAGGTTGTGTTCGAGTCCCAAGAAATGCAGACTTCTGGAAAGTATAGTCCTGCATGTATACAGGTACCATGTGCGCTGGTATCACCGCCAGTTAAAGAAAATCCATCGCGTTATTATTATTTTTCATGTGCGCAGATGTGATGGCGGAAAACAGAGACAATCCAAAGGAAGATGCTAATTGGTATTTATTACTAGCAATATATATTAAATTGTTATTATATAATATGTATCATGAATATATAAAAATAAATAATCTTAAAATCGAATATAAGTTATCTGTATTCAACTGAATTATAGATATTCATGATTCTTTTTAAGATATCTATAGATCGATTTATAGATATATTTTAATTCAATTATGGATATCTATAAATAGTTATCTATAAATATTGATTACATAGTAAAACTATGGGCAGCCGTTTCACTATGTATTCACTATTTATAGATATCCATAATTGAATTAAAGATATCTATAAATCGAATATAATATATATTATATATGGATATCATTAATTGTTTACAGATATCTTATATTCTAATTATGGATATCTTTAATTCATTAAAATATATATATTTTACCAGATTGTTATTATCAATGAAAGCTCGGAGAAGTTCGAAACCCAGCCAGATCGGACCAGTAACAGTGGAGTTAAGGCCATGATTTAGTTAAAAATGCTATATTTGCCTTGTTAAGACGATAGGGCCTTCACTTTTCATCTGATCTTTATAAACTTTACCAGATTGTTAATATCAATGAAAGCTCGGAAAACCTCGAAAACCAGCCAGTTTGGACCATGTCCATCAAAGTTATGGCCCTTGATTTTCTGAAATATGCTATATTTTGCCTCAAGACGATAGGGCCTTCATTTTTCATCCGATCTTTATCAAACTTTACCAGATTGTTAATATCAACGAAAGTTCAAAAACCAGCCAGATTGGACCATTTCCACTGGAGTTATGGCCCTTGTTTTTCTGAATTATGCTATATTTTGCCTTGTTAAGACGATAGGGCCTTCATTTTCAGTTCTACTGGCCTTCTTCACCAAACTAACGGGGGTTTTTTTTGTGTTTTTTTTATTATTATTATTTTAATTAACTTTTTTTTGTTTTGTTTTTATTATAATTAAAAAAAAAATCGTTGAATTTCTCTTTTTTTTTAATATATAATTTTTTTTTTTTTTTTTTTTTTGCTTTATTGTTTATTTATTTTTGCTGTCTTTTCATTTTTCCTTTTTGATTTCTTTTTTTTATATAGTTTTATTTTTTTTGAGTCATTTTTTTTATATTATTATTGTTTTTTTATGGGATGGCGAGTTGTCCGTCGTCTGTCCGTCTGTTAACTTTAACATCGTCAAGACGATAGGGCCTTCATTTTTCATCCGATCTTTATCAAACTTTAACAGATTGTTAATATCAATTAAAGCGAAAACCAGCAAGATTGGACCGGTAGCAGCAGAGTTATGGCCCTTGATTTAGTTAAAAATGGTATATTTTGCCTCTTTAAGACGATAGGGCGTTTGTTTTTCATCTGATCTGTATTACACTTTACTGGATTACTAACATTAATGAAAGCTCAGACAAGTTTGAAATCCAGTCAAATCGGATCAGTAACACCAGAGTTATGGCCTTTGATTTAGTTAAAAATCTTTACCGAATTACTAATATTAATGAAAGCTCAAACAAGTTCGAAATCCAGCCAAATCGGATCAGTAATACCAGAGTTATGGCCCTTGAGTTAGTTAAAAACCCTGTGTTTTGCCTCGTTAAGACGATAGAGCTTTCGTTTTTAATCTGCTCTTTACCAGACTGTACCAGATTGTTAATATCAATGAAAGCTCTGACAAGTTCGAAAACCAGCGAGATTGGACCCGTAATAGCAGAGTTATGGCCCTTGATTTAGTTAAAAATGCTATATTTTGCCTTGTTAAGACGATAGGGCCTTCATTTTCAATCCGATCATTACCACACTGTACCTGATTATTAATATTAATGAAAACTCGGATGAGTTCGAAAACCAGCCGGATTGGATAAGTAACATCAGAGTTATTTAGTTATGAGCCTTGATTAGTTAAAAAGTTTGCCCAGAACTTTCAAAAAAACGTAAATTGCAGTCACTCGCTTCATTGATGTTATAAGAGCCATGTTAGCCAGTAGAGCGTCCACAGGCCCTCTTGGGCATCTGGTTTTAACAGGTGCTTTCATTGGTCAAAATTTGGATTGCTTATCACACATACAACATAATACAAAGTAGTGAATAGTTTCTTTTACCCTGTGTCAACGCTGCTAACATCGACCCCATTCTGATAGTATCGACCCCATGTAGGATTTAAAAATAATAATAAACCAGAAGATACACCCATTAGAACAGCTTAATTAAGTTTGACTATATATTTAAATAAAATAAGTATTTCAAAACAAAACAATGTTATATGTCTACACAATTCATGCACACTAATTAATTAAAATTGTGGACATTCCAGTCATGTTCCCTGTTTTTCAAGCGGTCGGTGCCAAAATCAATGCACCTACAATTGCATCTAGCCAAACAAAAATGACATTTCCCACATCGGGTAGGGTGCTTGTCCCCATAAATGTGATATGTCACGACTAACCATCGCGGAATTTGGTGAATGCCTCCCGTAAAAATCGCATTAAAAGTTTGAAAAACGAGAATTTCCTCATTTCCTTCGCTTGACAACTTAATTATTGCGACAAGTTCCGCTTTACTTAGTCTAGCTCATCTGCGACGATTGCTTGTTTTCAAAACAAGTGTCTAGAACAGTCCTCCTGAGCAAAGTTTGATTTTTGCCGATACACTGGTAAGGTTTCTGATTGGCTGAGACAGGAACACCTGTTATCCAAGATATACAGAAAGGCAGAAAGACAATAAATGAATATATAAACAAAGAGGGAAACTTCATCATTATATTGACGAACTAAATACGGATGGTCAGAAATACTTTAATAAAATAAAAAAATACGGTCACGTGGTTCCAGTTTCAAATTTGTTTCTGCACAACTGGTCAAGACGTTTGGATTTACTTACAATGAAGCGTCGAAAATGATCAAGACTACCGATTTACTGTAAATCGTTTGTCAAAAAGCCAAACTTGTTTATCACGCGACTTTGACACCTCTAACATAGCCTGGGAAAAGTTATGGGCGACCATTACCGCCAAAAAATATGTTTTTAATAAATCATCCAGTCAAAGATGAATTAATTCATCGGTATTATATTTAATTCAATGTAACTTTTATTGATCCACTACTTTTTTTTGAAACCATCTAATCAACTTAAAACAATCCGATGCTTTGTGAAATAATCCGGAGTGATTTTTCAAACCATCGAACTTGAAACGTTTCAATGCAATGCTAAACAATCTTCGCAAGAGAATGTGAACAAATTTAAAAGAAACTCAGTCATTTTACCGATACGTGAAACAATCTATAGGAAATTGAATTAATGCAAGACCAAATCACTCAGTTCAATGATAAGTTGAACGAAGCGGTGCATATTAGAATCATTCAGTCGAAATCGAACTACTGGGTACGGTGATATTCGATTAGACCTTATAGAAAAGGATTTAAACATATATGCTAAATAAATTAAGCTTGCATAACAGATCTAGAATACCGTTTTATCAACTAATCGATGATGCGCAGAATCAGTTCGACATAAGACGGAACAGAATTAATACAATGTAAACTATTAATTCGGTGCTTTCCCAAACAGTTGTGCGAGGGCGCTACTTACACATACATAAGCTAGAAAAGTTACTTCCCATTTGTCTTTATGTCAAATTGATTCTGCGCATCATCGATAAGTTGTTAAAACGGTACTCTAGTTCTGTTTTTGCAAGTGTAATTGATTTAGCATATGTTTAAACCATTTCCAATACGGTCTAATCGAATATCACCGTACGAAATCGATTTCGAGTTCGAATATGCACCGATTCGTTTAACTTATCATGGAACTGAGCGCTTTGGTCTTGCATTAATTTAGTTTCCTGATTATTTCACTTATCGGTAAATTGACTGAGTTACTTTTAAAGGGAAACACGGCAATCTTGAAGTTATTATTGTTGTTGTTGTTAATTCTAAGGTTTATAGACCGTCCGCCAACTAAAACGCCAGGAGAACCCTGGCGCTATGGGCACAATAGAGTCTGGTCTGTTCTAGATGAGTGTGTTGGTTGATCTGGTGCTGCTGTGTTGCTGTGTCGTCGTTTCTCTTGTAGGTATGTAGGTAGATGTCGCTGCTGCTCTGTGTAGTTGTCGCTGTGGCGGTGAAGTGGTGGTCTGGTGGTCGAGGTGGCCTGCATCCGCTACGGTGGTTGAGCTACATCCGCTAGTGTGTTTTCCTACAGCCGCTAGTGGTCGGGGGTCCTTGTGTTTGGGGCCACACCCGTCACATATGGCCCCTGCGCTGCAAACATCATCTGGATAGCTGTGTGGATGGTACCCCCTCTTCAGCTGGTTGACTACGGTCGAATGTAGGCCTCGGCGTCGATCCCTAACTATTACTGACTAGTTACTGCTACGTTGATACATCTACTCTGTTTGGTGGATCTTGGCTCCGGCCCGCGGACTTCTGTCTTCCAGCTTCCAAGCGAGTTCACTGCTATCTGATCAGATGATGGCTGCCTTGACGGGGGCGCAGGGGACTTCTTCACTATCAGTCAAGTGACACTTAGGCTTCTGAACCGAGACAAACCAGTTCAGAAGTACCAGTGTGTTAGTCACTATACGCGAATATAGTGATTTACCACACCAGTAATGTTGTACAGGGCTGGCAATGCGTACCCCCATATAAACACCATGAGTGTCACCAGTGCCCTCTCCGCGACGTGCACGCTGTGAAGAGCAGGAGAAGTTGAAGTTATTATCAAACATCAAAATTATTAATTCAGTGACATTTTGACTTTAAACCTGTTTTCATATCAATAAATAAACTTTTGAGTTTTCAATTTTCATCGTTATTTTACCAAATGTTGAAATATATTATTGGTGCAATATTATCAAAAGTCAGTAATATACAAAAACAAATTGCTTTATACTATTCTTATAATTAACATTCATGATTGAAATAATGCATGTTATGTAGAAAAAAAACTAACGGGACGCCGCAAGTTTTTAAAAATCAAAATTGCCGTGTGTCCTTTAAACTGGTTCACATTCTCTTGCGTTGATTCATATTTTCGAGTGAACTGTTTAGCATTGCATTGAATCGTTTCAAGTTCGATTAGTTGGTCTGAAAAATCACTCCGGATTATTTCACAAAGCATCGGATTGTTTAAGTTTGATTAGATGGTTTCAAAACAAGTAGTGGATCAATTAAAGTTACATTGAATTAAATATAATATCTATGAATTAATTCATCTTTGACTGGTTGGTTTATTTAAAAACATACTCTTGGTGGTAATGGCCGCCCATAGAAAGTGCAAGCAGTTTATGTGGTTTAATTTATTTAATAATAGGTGTTCCTTTGACAGGATGCTAATAAAGAGGCAAGCAGGAGAAAAAGAAGAAAATATTCACTCATACCATCTCAGCCAGCATGCCTATCTCGGGCCGATATCGGCTTAATGTCGGAATATCGGCAAAAATACGCCGACGTAGGTCCGACGTCGGGCCGATGTAGAGCCGATTAATTCAATTTTTTCAATTTTTTAATTAGATGATTTTTGTTTGTTTGTATGGCATGCCATACTGATTGTTCAATGTATTAATCTTAATGAATATAGCACAAAGAGCATATTTCTTCTTGTATCGGTTATAGTATCGCGGGCTGACGTCGGGCCGACGTAGTTTTCATCAATTGATACCCTTCATCGGGCCGCTGTCGGTCCGACATAACACGCCATAAATCAATAAAGGGAGGTAATGACATGTCATTTTAAATATTGTGTATTTATTGTTAATGTGAAAAGATATTCCTCCCTTTGTTCTTTCTTATATTGCAAAATGATGCCACCTACATTCACAAGAGTTTTATTTATTGCTAATGAACATTTTTACAATCGAGCTATTTGAGATAAACACCAACAGAAAGATATTATATATAATAGTGAAAACATGTCAGCATTAATTATAACGATTTGATCGAAAATTCGGATATTAATATCCTTAATATCATATTACATTTCTATTTAGATCCATATAAATATATAAATAGGTATATATATATATATTATTATACAATGTCTTCTCGCAGGTGTGATTGTCGTTGAGGCCTTTAAAATATCAAATATAAGGCAATCCTACATGTGACAATACACCGTTAATAAATTAGTCAAAACTTATCAAAATGTTTTACTTTTTTATATGCCTTAAGGTTGCATGAGTATACAAGACGTGACTTCATACATGTTCAGTAAATACAGCTTTAAAGTTACAAGTTCTCAACAAAATTACTAACATATACATATATTGTAAACCACACTCGTTTTAGGCTTCAATTACAAGTGTTAAGATTAATTTAAATATAACTCATTGATTTTTTTCAATGATAAACATGAACTCTTCTCCCCGTGGACGATCAAATGTGATATTGTGACATGAACAGTGAACAGTGTAATAATAATAATAATAAACAAGCAACAGTGATATTGTGATATGAACAGTGAACAGTATAATGATTATAAGTGATATGAACAACTAACTGAACTATTTTCCAGTGAGTTTTCTTCTCTTGATTGTTTTTTTCTCTCCGTAATTGTATACGAGTGTCGTCCGGGTGGCAATTTACACCACCGGGATTTTACTGTAAATAATAAAGAATTTATGAAAAACAAACGAAAGTAAACGCCCGATAATATTGAATGATTTTGGATTGATAAGCCGATCATTCAGATGCTCTACCTACTGAGCAAGCTGGGTGGTCAATAAAATTCACTGAAGGATGTTGAAAACAGAATGAATTTCATGTTTAGCTGACATCGGGCACATGTCATTTTGATATCGGGCCGACGTCGGGTTGATGTCGGGCCAATATCGTCAGCCGACGTCGGGCCGACATCATCCCTATTTGCAGCCGAGATTATAACCGACATCGGGCCGATATAGACAACGACATCGGATCGACGGCCCGATATAGGATGCTGGCTGGGATATTGTCTCTTAACCAAAAAAGTAACATATGAAATTATGAAAACAGTGACTTTCCTGATCCATTCAAAAGTAAATAAGCTTTTAATGTTTGTGTTTTTGTGTATTTTCAAATAAGGGTTCGATAAAAGCAGAATGAATGCTTTTAAACCCCACTCATGTGACTTATTTGAGAAAGGTTTTAAACAGAAGCATAGCTACCTGTACGCAAAGCACATTGCGAAAAATAGAAATTAAAAAAAGATCCACGATGGCGTAGGCCTATACTGGAACAAATATTTTTTTTATTCGATTTTCCATAACAATTTGGAAAATTCAGGCTAAATCATTAACATTAAAAATGTTGGGAAATGTTACCAAAATGAACCACACCCACTCTAACATGTAGCTCTTGCGAACACACTGAAAACGGTCTAGTTACGCCCCTGGGTTTAGTCTAGAATAAAACAAATGTTAACATCATTCCAGTTGACAAATGAAACAACATAATGTAATATATCATGAAACGGAATGATAAAACAGATATAAAATGCTAATATA
>JAWPHD010013050.1:0-71256 GCA_037043455.1 Cyrtodaria siliqua
CCCCTAAGTGTTATCTTTATAACTAAAATTAATAAAACTTATTAACAACAACCCATAATATATAATATTATATATATAACCTATAATATTGGTACTTTGAAATACAAAGGGTACCTTTAATATCTGTTTCAGAATGAATTTTGTCCGAATTTGCTAATACTTCTGCCGATTTTTTCACTTTTAAAAATATAAATATGTGCATGCAGTTTCAAAACTGTATCATTTTGGTGTTATTTCTTATTATATTGCTACCATTCTTTGTTTTACAAAGAATTTCTTTTAGAATTTGTGTTGATATGGCACAGTTGTCTCAGTTCTTTAACGAGTAATCACCATCATAAAAATCTCTCTATTTTTTCTTTATTTTATGCTTGCAAACAGTATACACATACTTTAAACAGTTAAATTTGTCCTGAGTAGTTTGACATGCCAATCATGTATCAATTTAACTTGTTGTGTGTAATTTTTTATAACTTTCTTCAGTGGCATTTTTGTTCATCATCCGGGATTTCCTATTCTATTCTATTCTGTTCTCTCAACATAGAAGCGCAAAGGACCGTAACACAGTCTAGGGATTTCCATACTAGCCAACACCAACAGTTAGTAAAACGCTGTTACTGATTGGATGACAAATAGTTTTTACCTAATCAGAATATGCGTACTACATTGTAATTGCGTTCTACTTTAAACGGTGTCGTGTTATATATCACATCGAAAACGGTTATTTACCACTTGTAAAATTTTCGAGCAATGCGTCCATGGGACGCGCACGTTTAGCAATGATGCATCCTCAGAAAATAATGTGCGTCTAGGACGCGGGACGCAGAGCAAAATGAACCATTGAAATAGTCTACCACAAGATCCCAATTATTACCAGATAGTCTACCACAAAATCCCAATTATTACCAAACAGTCTACCACAAGATCCCAATTATTACCAAATAGTCTACCACAAGATCCCAATCATTACCAAATAGACTACCACAATATCCCAACTATTACCAGATAGTCTAGGATATTTTCCCAATTACTACCAAATAGTCCACCAAAATATCCCAATTATTACCTAATCTACCAAAAGGCCCCAATTACTACCAAAATATCCCAATTTTTATCACATCTACCAAAAGACCCCAATTGCTACCAAAATATCCCAATTACTACCAAATAGTCTCTCAAAATATCCCAATCATTAACAAAATCTACCAAAGGCCCCAATTACTACCAAAATGTCTATCAAAATATCCCAATTATTACCAAAATCTACCAGAAATAGACAAAATATAGAAATTTTCGTTAATTCAAGGGCAATAACTCTAGTGTTTCTCATCCAATCCTACCGGTTTTCGAACTCGTCCAAACTTTCATTGATATTTATAATCTGGTAAACTTTGATAAAGATTGGATGAGAAATGGAGGAGTTAAAAGTGTTGACGACAAGACAAAATATAGCAATTTTTGTTATTCAAGGGCAATAACTCTGGTGTTACTAATCCTACCTGCTGGTTTTCATACTGATATTAATAATCTGGTAAAGTTTGGTAAAGATCGGATGAAAAATGAAGGTGCTAGAGTGTTGACATCAATTTAACACATTTTTCAATAATTCAAGGGTGTCACTGGTCCAATCCGGCTGGTTTTAGAACTTGACCGAGCTTTCATCAATATCAACAATCTAGTACAGTTTGATAATAGTAGAGGTCTTTTATGAAAATATTGTAAAATAAAGGAATAAATTCGAACACAAGCGATTTTTGGCATACGCCATATATAGGGTGCCTTGTATAACATACTAAAAATCTTTCAAAATCTGCTGATGCTAAATGCCTTTTTTTGGGGCTTAAAAGTTGGAAAATGAAGAAAAATCGTCGTTTTCTGGAATCCTCCAATAACTTTTTTTTTATTTGTCATAGGAAGTTAAAAACATTCAGAGATGTCACAATATATATTGGGTATATTTTGCAGTCATTTACACTTCCGGAAAAAAATCCAATATGGCGGCAATAATCCAAAATGGCAGCCAAAATCAAAGATTTTGAAGTTGTATCTTCATTTTTCTTTTTTTTTCTTCATTAACTAGCTTAATTAAATCTTTTTAAATAAGTAGTCTTGCTGCGACATATAGTCTGATTCATAAAAGCAGTTTGTAGATTATAAAATGTCATACTGGGCATACTGGGTGCCTACTCCTTATCGTCATTTATAGTCGTTCCGTACTGGGTGCCTACCCTCAGTCCTTATCGTCGTTTGGAGTCCTACTGGTTGCCTACTCTCAGTCCTTATCGTCGTTTTTAGTCATACTGGGTGCCTACCCTCAGTCCTTATCGTCGTGTTTAGTCAAACTGGGTGCCTACCCTCAGTCCTCATCGATGTTTATTTTCATAATGGGTGCCTACCCTCAGTCCTTATCGCTGTTTGGAGTCCTACTGGGTGCCCACCCTCAGTCCTTATCGTCGTTTGGAGTCCTACTGGGTGCCTACCCTCAGTCCTTATCGTCGTTTTTAGTTATACTGGGCGCCTACCCTCAGTCCTTATCGATGTTTATAGTCATAATGGGTGCCTACCCTGTCCTTATCGTCGTTTGTAGTCATACTGGGTGCCTACCCTCAGTCCTTATCGACGTTTATAGTCATAATGGGTGCCTACCCTCAGTCCTTATCGTCGTTTGTAGTCGTACTGGGTGCCTACCCTCAGTCTTTATCGATGTTTATAGTCAGTCCTTATCGCTGTGTGTGGTCCTACTGGGTGCCTACCCTCAGTCTTTATCGATGTTTATAGTCAGTCCTTATCGTCGTTTTTAGTCATACTGGGTGCCTACCTTTAGTCCTTATCGATGTTTATAGTCATAATGGGTGCCTACCCTCAGTCCTTATCATCGTTTTTAGTCATACTGGGTGCCTACCCTTAGTCCTTATCGATGTTTATAGTCATAATGGGTGCCTACCCTCAGTCCTTATCGTCGTTTGGAGTCCTACTGGATGCCTACTCTGTCCTTATCGTAGTTTTTAGTCATACTGGGTGCCTACCCTGTCCTTATCGTCGTGTTTAGTCATACTGGGTACCTACCCTCAGTCCTCATCGATGTTTATTTTCATAATGGGTGCCTACCCTCAGTCCTTATCGCTGTTTGGAGTCCTACTGGGTGCCCACCCTCAGTCCTTATCGTCGTTTGGAGTCCTACTGGGTGCCTACCCTCAGTCCTTATCGTCGTTTTTAGTCATACTGGGCGCCTACCCTCAGTCCTTATCTATGTTTATAGTCATAATGGGTGCCTACCCTCAGTCCTTATCATCGTTTTTAGTCATACTGGGTGCCTACCCTCAGTCCTTATCGATGTTTATAGTCATAATGGGTGCCTACCCTCAGTCCTTATCGTCGTTTGTAGTCATACTGGGTGCCTACCCTCAGTCCTTATCGACGTTTTGTCATAATGGGTGCCTACCCTCAGTCCTTATCGTCGTTTGTAGTCATACTGGGTGCCTACCCTCAGCCCTTATCGACGTTTATAGTCATATTGGGTGCCTACCCTCAGTCCTTATCGTCGTTTTTAGTCATACTAGGCGCCTACCCTCAGTCCTTATCGATGTTTATAGTCAGTCCTTATCGCTGTTTGTGGTCCTACTGGGTGCCTACCCTCAGTCCTTATCGATGTTTATAATAATAATAATGTGTGCCTACCCTCAGTCCTTATCGCTGTTTTGAGTCCTATTGGGTGTTTTATTGGGGTTTCAGTCGCACCGACAACTAAGGTCATATAGCGTTTTCCAGCTATTACTGGTGGTGGAAGACCTGATTTACACTGACTGAATGCACAATTAAGCAATGCACAATAGTAGAACCATCGACACATCACAAGTTAGATGGAAAGCTTCCCCACTTACAAATTCAAATCGATCCCCAAGAAGATGCAACTAACTGCAGTCAAGCGTCAATTAGTTGAAAGTCAGGGACTCTAAAAACTCGACCAAGGGTGCCCCATGTTTTGTTTTTAATGGTTATCATTGTTTCACTATAGAATAAACATCATTTATAGATTTTAAGGTGTTGTTTAGTATATAATACAAAATATAATTGTTTTTGCGTAATATTACTTTGTCTATGTAATAAACACATATAAAATCATTAAAAAAACATTTTTGGCAGCCATTTTGGATTATTGTCGCCAAATTTGAATTATTTTTAGATGGATTATGGTTCTAATATTTGCACAATATATGTTTATACATTCATGGCATTTTTTAGCTTTATCAAAGATGTAGAACTGAAGTTAAAGGCCGATTCCAGAAATTCGCAGTTTTTTTAATATTTTCCCACTTTTTACCTTAAAAAAGGCATTTAGCATCAGCAGACTGTGGAAGATTTTTAGTATGTTATTTAACAATGCCTACTCATTACATATGCCAAAATTCGCTTGTGTTCGAATTAATTCCCCTATTTTCATAAAAGACCTCTACTAAAAGGTAGGATGCAAAATGGAGGTGCTGGAGTGTTGGCAAGACAAAATATAGCAATTTTCGTTAATTCAAGGGCAATAACTCCAGTGTTACTCGTCCAATCCTAATGATTTTCAAACTTGTCCAAGTTTTTATTGATATTAATAATCTGGTAACGTTTGTAAAGATCAGTGAAAAATGGGGGCGCTAGAGTGTTGACAAGACAAAATATAGAAAATTTCCTTAATTCAAGGGCAATAATTCTGGTGTTACTATGCCAATCAGGCTGGTTTTTAAACTCTTCTGAGCTTTCATTGATATTAATAATCTGGTAAAGTTTGGTAAAGATCGGATGAAAAATGAAGTTGCTAGAGTGTTGACATCAAAATGTTTACGACGACGGACAAAATACCATAGCATAAGCCCTAGAAATTATAAATATTAATTTATCGGTGCAAATTAACTAAGAAATCTTAAATATCAATTTATCAGTACAAACTTAGTTTGTTAAACTGCCATAATACATCAAACAGAAATATCAATTTATCAGTACAAATTAACCAAGAAATCTTAAATATCAATTTATCACAGCAAATTACCTAAAAAATCTTAATTTGTTAAACTGCCATATCACAACAAACAGAAATATAAATTTATCAGTACAAATTAACTAAGAAATCTTAAATATCAATTTATCAGTACAAACTTAATTTGTTAAACTGCCCTAATACATCAAACAGAAATATCAATTTATCAGTACAAATTAGCTAAGAAATCTTAAATATCAATTTATCACAGCAAATTACCTAAAAAATCTTAATTTGTTAAACTGCCATATCACAACAAAAAGAAATATAAATCTATCAGTACAAATTAACTAAGAAATCTTAAATATAAATTTATCACAGCAAACTAACTAAGAAATCTTAATTTGTTAAACTGTCATCAGAGCCAACACAAAATACCAATTTATCAGAGCAAATTGACTAATAAGACAGAAACAGCCAAGAAGAAATATCAATTTCGCCTTTAAATTGCAAATCAAATTCACTGTAGCTGAGACATCAGACACCGACGATCCATTTGTCAAATTGCTTATTAACTTGGAATTCCAAATTTAATGATCATAAAAGACTAAAACAGACAAAAAAAGCAGAGATTTCAGGAAACATTTGACAGTGATTTCAGAAAGTGATAGCTGTTGTGATAATATAATGTGGGTTCTTTTTGGCTGAACAAAAACTACTGAAAACCATTGTTTTTTCTTATGTAAAAAAACAACAATCAATGTCGCTTTTCATAAAAACAAAATAATTTTAGACACCCAAACAACACAGACCCACCCATTCAACTTGCACTGCTTGATGGCAGTACTACAGGGCTCGAATTCTTGCAAAATGCGAGTTTTTTTGAAAAAATGCAAGTTGAAATTTTCAGCACTCGCAAAAAAATGCAAGTTCATCTTTTCTGTACAAATTTACCATGATTGATAGATTATTCAAATAATGAAATAACGAAAGGAGTTAGTTGTTGTCTTTTACGATACAATAAATAGTGTGTGTGCAGAAATGTTTTTGACCGAAAAAAGACGAAACAAGAAGGCCATGGCCTACATGTCGAGCCCTATTATAAAGATACAGATTTTTTATTTGACCAACACCAATGTCAATGCCAAGAGATATTAAATAAATGCCATTAACAGTGGGGGATGCATGTCGTAGCAGAGAAAGTAGGTCACAGCTACACCAAAATTTTGTCTATGATATTAGATGCATATAAGAAACATTCTGGTGAAGTTTGGTGAAAGTCCTGCGAGAAAGAAGCAAGATACGCATGTCATAGTGGAGAACAGACGTGACCTATATTTCGTCGAAAGTAGGTCACAGTGACCCAAAATTATGTGGATGATGTTAGATGCATATAAGAAACATTCTGGTGAAGTTTGGTGAAAATCCTGCGAGAATGAAGCAAGATACGCATGTCGTAGCGGAGACCGAACATGACCTATATTTAGTCGAAAGTAGGTCACAGCGACCCAAAACTGTATGTGATGTTGGTTCCATATAATGAACATTCTGGTGGAGTTTGGTGAACATTCTGCAAGTAATGAAGAAGATATCAAGAAATGAAAATCGGACGGATGGGCGGACAAACATAGACCCGGACAATGTTGTGATCACTAAGTCGAGATTGGTGAACGGGCTCTACAACAATGCCGGTAAGAATGAACTTTTGTGAGCTGAAAGTATTTGCACTTGCAAAAAAAAAGAAAAGAAAAGCAAGTTGGTAAAATGTTAAATTCTACCCCTGTTCGAGTAATATACAAAAAACAAAAAAATAAACTTCGTTAACGAGTAAAAATATCGATCAAATCCCGTTAATTAAATTAACTACATATAGTTTTTATATTCTTACAGTTCAATAACTCAACTCTGAGCAAATCTTTCAAATGTAATTTACAGGTACACATGGCAATCTTGATGTTTTTAAAACTTGGGCAAATTGTTTGTAACTTTGTTTCATAATTTGCATAATTGTAAATCAGTATTAATAATTATTGGAACACTGAGTTCAAAACAAATAGTTTTTAGATGTTACTAATTGTTGACTATATTTCACCAATAATATATTTAAACCGACGGTAGTATACTAATAATAAGTCCCAACTGTATTACCTACTTTTTATTTACACACAAGAAGTTTAAAGCCAAAATAATACTTGATTTAACAAACTGAGGCATTCACTTTAATCCTTGATAAATAACTCAAGATCCCGCATGTCCCTATAAAATCCATATAAATATATACTCTTCAGCTCCCAATTAAGAACACATTTCTGCTAAAAGTCTTAAAACATCCATCAATATTGTCAATAAATCCAACGTCTTTAGACATGCAACAATGCTGAATGTCTCCATATATTTCAATTATTTCCCATAATATTAGACCCTATTCTTGAACCATCTTTTCAATTTGCCAATATATAAATCCAACAACTTCCTTCTCCATTCAATATATTCACTTCCCCCGCGTTCCCACAATCTTCTACTCGTTTACCCCGATATATGTTTTGCTTCACATTCATCAAGATGTGCTACAACTCAGAAACGAAGGCATTCGCAGCAATCAATTTTTCCATGATCATATATAGACACTTCCATCTACAGAAGTCCCCATTCAGCAGTTCTCAAAAATCAATTCTCATCATCTCGTCATTCATTAGTAATCAAGTCAATGATGGGTCTTTCTGCTTTAAAACTGGGTTAATTAAACACAGAGATGATTGACTGTAGGTAATGATTTGTTAAATTCAACAGTGATAATGGCAGAAAGCTTTGTTTTTTATTGGAAAAAAGTTATCCCCCCCACTCTCCCGCACCTCCACCATTTGTGTTATAAGTGTAGTTGGTGTTATAAGTGTAGTTGGTGTGTGCAGGTGTGTTATATGTACAGTAGGTGTGTCATACGTGTAGTTGGTGTGTGTATGTGTGTTATAAATGTAGTTGGTGTGTGTATTGTGTTATAAATGTAGTTGGTGTGTGTATGTGTGTTATACGTGTAGTTGGTGTGTGTATGTGTGTTATAAGTGTAGTTGGTGTGTTATAAGTGTAGTTGGTGTGTGTATGTGTGTCATACGTGTAGTTGGTGTGTGTATGTGTGTTATAAATGTAGTTGGTGTGTTATAAGTGTAGTTGGTGTGTGTATGTGTGTTATAAATGTAGTTGGTGTGTTATATGTACAGTAGGTGTGTCATACGTGTAGTTGGTGTGTGTATGTGTGTTATAAATGTAGTTGGTGTGTTATAAGTGTAGTTGGTGTGTGTTTGTGTGTTATAAATGTAGTTGGTGTGTTATATGTACAGTAGGTGTGTCATACGTGTAGTTGGTGTGTGTATGTGTGTTATAAATGTAGTTGGTGTGTTATATGTACAGTAGGTGTGTCATACATGTAGTTGGTGTGTGTATGTGTGTTATAAATGTAGTTGGTGTGTTATAAGTGTTGTTGGATTGTGCAGGTGCGTTATAGGTATAGGTGTCATAAGTGTAGTTGGTGTGTATATGTGTGTTATAAATGTAGTTGGTGTGTTATAAGTGTAGTTGGTGCATGTATGTGTGTTATAAATGTAGTTGGTGTGTTATAAGTGTAGTTGGTGTTATAAGTGTAGTTGGTGCATGCATGTGTGTTATATGTATAGTACTGTGCGTTTCAGGGTACCTATGCGTCGAATATGAACCGAGATTTTTTTTTTATTCCTTTCAATATGTTTTCATTCCTGATATGATTGAATAGAATGAAAACGGACGCTTTTCTATCTTCCACTAGCCATCCTCTAAGCTTCACAAAGTCAAAAAATCATTTTGAACACCTATGTTTACATGTAGTTTTATTGACAGCCGAAAACCAAAATGGCGATAGCGGAACATTACATTTTTCTAGGGTAGGGCGACTTAAAAAATCAGTTGACCACTAATAACAAAATATAAATGCAGTATACTATTTACCTAGCCTTTATTTGCTAGATATAATATTTTTCATTCCAAAATAAAGGATAAGTATGATCGATTGCCGGAGGTGCTGAACATTGAACAACAACATCACCCTGCAATAACCTACGTTTTACTTGGTACATCCGAACCCTAGAAACAGACATGCGCAGACGACAATTTCTAAAAATAAGGCCGCCATGTTGTTTTAATTTTTACAATATAAACAATGGGGTCAAAATGAATTTTAGGCTTTGTGAAGCATACCGGATGGCTATGGCAAGATTGTAAACAGATCCAGGAGCGTCTATTTTCATTCATTCTAACCATATCAGGTATGAAAACATATAGTAAGTAATAAAAAAAAATATCGATTCATATTTGACGCACGTACCCTGGAATGCACAGTAGGTATGTAATAAATGCAGTTGGTGTGTGCATGTGTGTTATAAATGTAGTTGGTGTGTGCAGGTGTGTTATAGGTATAGTAGGTGTATGTAAGTGTAATAGGTATTATATGTGTATATGTGTTATATGTGTAGTAGGTGTGTGTAGGTTTGTTATAAGTGTAGCATGTGTGTTATAAGTGTAGTATGTGTGTTATAAGTGTAGTAGGTGTGTTATAAGTGTAGTAGGTGTGTTATAAGTGTAGTTGGTGTGTTATAAGTGTAGTTGGTGTGTTGTAAGTGTAGTTTGTGTGTTATAAGTGTAGTTGGTGTGTTGTAAGTGTAGTATGTGTGTTATAAGTGTAGTAGGTGTGTTATAAGTGTAGTTGGTGTGTTATAAGTGTAGTTGGTGTGTTGTAAGTGTAGTATGTGTGTTATAAGTGTAGTATGTGTGTTATAAGTGTAGTTGGTGTGTTATAAGTGTAGTTGGTGTGTTATAAGTGTAGTATGTGTGTTATAAGTGTAGTAGGTGTGTTATAAGTGTAGTATGTGTGTTATAAGTGTAGTATGTGTGTTATAAATGTAGTTGGTGTGTGTATGTGTGTTATAAATGTAGTTGGTGTATTGTAAATGTAGTTGGTGTGTTATAAGTGTAGTTGGTGTTATAAGTGTAGTTGGTGTGTGTAGTTGTGTTATATGTATAGTAGGTGTATGTAAGTGTAGTAGGTGTGTGCAGGAGTGTTATAAGTGTAGCATGTATGTTATAAGTGTAGCATGTGTGTTATAAGTGTAGTAGGTGTGTAGGTGTGTTATAAATGTAGCTGGTGTTATACATGTAGTTGGTGTGTGTAGGAGTGTTATAAGTGTAGTAGGTGTGTGTAGGTATGTTATAAGTGTAGCAGGTGTGTTATAAGTGTAGCATGTGTGTTATAAGTGTAGTAGGTGTGTAGGTGTGTTATAAATGTAGCTGGTGTTATACATGTAGTTGGTGTGTGTAGGAGTGTTATAAGTGTAGTAGGTGTGTGTAGGTATGTTATAAGTGTAGCAGGTGTGTTATAAGTGTAGCAGGTGTGTTATAAGTGTAGCATGTATGTTATAAGTGTAGTAGGTATGTAGGTGTGTTATAAGTGTAGCATGTATGTTATAAGTGTAGCATGTATGTTATAAGTGTAGTAGGTATGTAGGCGTGTTATAAATGTAGCTGGTGTTATACATGTAGTTGGTGTGTGTAGGGGTGTTATAAGTGTAGTAGGTGTGTGTAATATGTGTGTTATAAGTGTAGTAGGTGTGTGTAGGAGTGTTATAAGTGTAGTAGGTGTTTGTAATATGTGTGTTATAAGTGTAGTTGGTGTGTTATATATGTAGTTGGTGAACTGATGGTAAAAATTGTTTTACAAATAGTTTCGTATAAAAAAATATCATGAAAATAACATCGAAAAATACACATTGAAAATAAGAGATGTCAGAGACCAGCAATGCTCTACTATTACTAAAATGTTTGACAATAATCTGATAAGATTAGTGGGGACATTGTCAGATTTGAGAAACAAAGACTGTCTCATAAAACCTAAGATAACAACAACTTGACTGTATAATTCATTCACACTCAGTAGATGTTTGATGACACTAAATATAGACAGACATAATCAGACATATACTGAAAGGAAAAAGAAACACAACTCGAGAATTTCCGTTATATATTGTATGTACAATATCCTGCTGATAATCGAATGGTACATGGCTGTATAAGACCTTACCTTTCGGAAAAATACTAAAACAACACGTAACACAGCAACTAGTATTCCTGCAAAGTTTCGTTATTGACAGAGTACGCGTTTGGCGCAAAATTAGGATGCAAAATTTTGCAAATTATTTACGTTAAATACAGTACTGAACTGGCTCAATTTTTCAAAGAGGAACTTCAACATTTATGAATTTCTTGTTATACTGTGTACTGTGATTAAAACGTCTAAAACATCACAGTTGTGTCCTTTCTCTAACTAACTGCAACTTTTTTTACAAAACATCTTGGGATTTCCTTGGAATATATATGGAATTAAGCGTGCAGTATATACGATATATAGCGGAAATTCCTATGTCACGTTTCTTTTTCCTTTCAGTATATATCTGATTATGTCTGTATAATGTCTGTATTTGGCATGTAAACAAAGCTTCATGAAGAAGGGTCTAGTACAAGGTAAGGTAAGAACATCTTGACTGTAAAAGGTAAAGATGAAGCTTACCATGACATTGATCCATTACCAACTTCAATACATATTTGAAACACAATCCCAATGCAAACATTTAAACAATTAATGTTTCATGAAAAATATTTCAGTTAAACTCGTAACTGAAGATATTTAACCAGTTTCTGTCAAAGTTAGGTTCACTGTGACCTTGACCTACTGAATCCAACTCAATAAGTGTATGACAAATACCAATAAAAACATGTAAACAAAATTTCATGGCAATTGGTCCAGTGGAACTTAAAACAACACTATATCTTGTCATAAACTTAAACTGACACCAATTCGAAGGTAGTAGGTAATGGTTAAGCTTGCTTTTTTCTTAGCAATCTCCACTCAGAGTTATCATTCCTTGCACTCACATATATCTCTGCTAATTACTAAATTACAAGACTTTGGTAAAACCTGTTAAATTGGACTATTTTTGCCTGAAACTTATTTATTTCTTGTGTAAATATAATTTTCAGAATATCTGCAAATTAGATGTTGCAAGATTTGAAACAATGCATGAAAACAATTTAGTTTTAATCGTCCGGCACTATTTTACTACAAAAAAAATACGTACTTATAGGTCTCCTCAATCGATACGCATATGTAAACATTTCAAACCGAAGGTCGATAGCAGAAAATTACTAAAAAATTTAACTCATAGAAAAACAATTTGAAAATATTGAATATAGGTCTATATTTTATCTTTGCGGATCACGCAAAAGGATTTATTATAAACATCGTCATAACTTTTTTGAATAATCATGTGACCTAACCGTTCACCCTACCTTCTTTGACGTTGACAGAGTCAAATGAATCTTGGTAGAGATTGATTTCTAAGAATAATCAAACTAACAACTGAAATGGTTAACAATTTTGTCATGACTCAATCAGGAAATATTTTCCATTTTAAAACAAAATCTAAATTCCCTCAAAAAGAGCAATAAAGAGGCAAGGGCAATTGCCCGACTTGTCTTCACAGCACTCTATAATAGCAACTCTTTAATAATGAAGTCAAGCATGTCAAGTTTGCAAGCATGATAAATGACAAAGCATAAATCACAGAACAAGGTCAAATTAATCTCAGGAGTGAATGCAAGGAGCCATCATTTATTGGGCAGAGATGAATAAATGAAGATTTCCATGAATAATTTATACTATTCAATCAATGGCTGTGCATTGTTGACAATTCTCCCGAAGTAGCTTCACAGGAGTCATCAGATGGAAGCGAGAGATAGTTAGGTGTGAGCAGGCCATTATCCCTTCCTCACACCCCTACCAGCCAAACTAGGAGTCATCAGATGTAAGTGAGAGATAGTTAGGTGTGAGTAGACCATTATCCCTTCCTCACACCCCTACCAGCCAAACTAGGAGTCATCAGATGGAAGTGAGAGATAGTTAGGTGTGAGCAGGCCATTATCCCTTCCTCACACCCCTACCAGCCAAACTAGGAGTCATCAGATGGAAGTGAGAGATAGTTAGGTGTGAGCAGACCATTATCCCTTCCTCACACCCCTACCAGCCAAACTAGGAGTCATCAGATGGAAGTGAGAGATAGTTAGGTGTAAGCAGGCCATTATCCCTTCCTCACACCCCTACCAGCCAAACTAGGAGTCATCAGATGGAAGTGAGAGATAGTTAGGTGTAAGCAGGCCATTATCCCTTCCTCACACCCCTACCAGCCAAACTAGGAGTCATCAGATGGAAGTGAGAGATAGTTAGGTGTGAGTAGACCATTATCCCTTCCTCACACCCCTACCAGCCAAACTAGGAGTCATCAGATGAAAGTGAGAGATAGTTAGGTGTGAGTAGACCATTATCCCTTCCTCACACCCCTACCAGCCAAACTAGGAGTCATCAGATGAAAGTGAGAGATAGTTAGGTGTGAGTAGACCATTATCCCTTCCTCACACCCCTACCAGCCAAACTAGGAGTCATCAGATGGAAGTGAGAGATAGTTAGGTGTGAGTAGACCATTATCCCTTCCTCACACCCCTACCAGCCAAACTAGGAGTCATCAGATGGAAGTGAGAGATAGTTAGGTGTGAGTAGACCATTATCCCTTCCTCACACCCCTACCAGCCAAACTAAGAGTCATCAGATGGAAGTGAGAGATAGTTAGGTGTGAGTAGACCATTATCCCTTCCTCACACCCCTACCAGCCAAACTAAGAGTCATCAGATGGAAGTGAGAGATAGTTAGGTGTGAGTAGACCATTATCCCTTCCTCACACCCCTACCAGCCAAACTGAGAGTCATCAGATGGAAGTGAGAGATAGTTAGGTGTGAGCAGGCCATTATCCCTTCCTCACACCCCTACCAGCCAAACTAACTTGGGGATATTTAGTATCCTTGTATTTCTTCTTACTCATCTTATCTGATGATGGATGATGATGATGGATTGATGATGATGGACTGATGATGATGGATTGATGATGATGGATTGATGATGATGGATTGATGATGATGGATTGATGATGATGATGATGGCTTGATGATGATGGACTGATGATGATGGATTAATGATGATGGATTGATGATGATGGATTGATGATGATGATGATGGATTGATGAAGATGGATTGATGATGATGGATTGGTGATGATGGATTGATGATGATGGATTGATGATGATGGACTGATGATGATGGATTGATGATGATGATGATGATGGATTGATGATGATGGATTGATGATGATGGACTGATGATGATGGATTGATGATGATGATGATGGATTGATGATGATGATGATGATGATTGATTGATGATGATGATGATGGATTGATGATGATGGATTGATGATGATGGATTGATTATGATGGATTGATGATGATGGATTGATGACGATGGATTGATGATGATGGATTGATTATGATGGATTGATGATGATGGATTGATGATGATGATGATGATAGATTGATGATGATGATGGATTGATGATGATGGATTGATGATGATGGATGATGATGATGATGATGGAGGATGGTGATGGTGATGATGATGATGATAATGATGATGATGATTATGATGATGATGGATGGATGGATGGATGGATGATGATTGATGACAACAACGACGAGGCGAGGACAAGGACGATAAATCAGAAAAGTCAAATTGAACTAGACATGCTGACCAGGCTAATATTCACATTCTGGAAATGCTAGGAGATACATTTAGCATGTTCATTCAAAGCATGTGCTCATTTTAATTACCTCCACCCTACTTCGTGCCAAGGTCAATGTAATAATTTGATTACACCCACCCTACCAGTACTGTCAAGGTGAAGGTAATGTGTTTAATTACCTCCATTCTTCTAAGTGTCAAGATCAAGATAAACATTTGATTACTTCTACCCTAGTTAGTGCCAAGGTCATGGTTATAATTTTGATTACCTCCACCCTACTACTAGGAAGGTCAAGGTTATCATTTTGATTACCTCTGCACTATTTAGTGTCAAGGTCAAGGCAATAATTTTGATCATCTCCACCCTATTTAGTGTCAAGGTCAAGGCAATAATTTTGATCATCTCCACCCTATTTAGTGTCAAGGTCAAGGCAATAATTTTGATTACCTCTACTTACTCAGTGATTTTTTTCACCCTTTGGAAATGGTATCGGTACCCATTCATCTTGGAAAACAAGCATTGTCTTGGCATAAATTGGGGATTATTCACGATCAAACAAAAAACAAAAAAATATATTTTGTATGCTTAAATACTTTGCAAACACATTACCATTATACATTCTCTTCTAGTATTTGATTACCCTCACCTAAAACAATCTATTTCCCCATTCTTCTGTTTGAAGTTTGATCACTCAAAATTGAGCCTGAATACTACCTAATATACAATCATGGAGCCTGAATACTACCTAATATACAACCATGGGGCCTGAATACTACCTAATATACAACCATGGAGCCTGAATACTACCTAATATACAACCATGGAGCCTGAATACTACCTAATATACAACCATGGAGCCTGAATACTACCTAATATATAACCATGGAGCCTGAATACTACCTAATATACAACCATGGAGCCTGAATACTACCTAATATACAACCATGGAGCCTGAATACTACCTAATATACAACCATGGAGCCTGAATACTACCTCATATACAACTATGGAGCCTGAATACTTCCTAATATACAACCATGGAGCCTGAATACTACCTAATATACAACATGGAGCCTGAATACTACCTAATATACAACCATGGAGCCTGAATACTACCTAATATACAACCATGGAGCCTGAATACTACCTAATATACAACCATGGAGCCTGAATACTTCCTAATATACAACCATGGAGCCTGAATACTACCTAATATACAACCATGGAGCCTGAATACTTCCTAATATACAACCATGGTTTGTTTGGTTGATCTAGTCATGAAGATTATGAAAATAGATTTAAACCCAAAAAAACATAACATTTACAGTTAAGGATCTGTAAAAGTCAAGGTCAAGTTCTTCTGTTTCCACTACTCTGAGTAACAGAGATGTACTATTGTTTATGCTTTTAGATCAGTCTGATGTAGTTCCGGAGACTTAGCATTGATTTCTACACATGCCTTCCTTTTCAAGAAAAATCTATACACAATTTTCCGTATTAAAGGGACACACGGCAATCTGGAGTTTTATATCAGGCATTAAAATTAGTACAGCGATTTATTAATCCTGTATCATTTTGACTTTAAAACTGCTTGCATGTAACTAAATAAAAAATTGGGAATTCTATTTCCTTCAATATTCTACACATTTTTTAAATATATTCTTGGTGCAATATTATCAAAAGTCAATAATATGCAAAAACAATTTGCTTTGAACTATTCTAACAATTAATATTAATGATTGAACAAATGCAAGTTACGAGAAAAACTAACGGGACGCCATGAGTTTTTAACAAATCAAGATTGCCGTGTGTCCCTTTAAGGCCAAGTAAAATTGTATGTATGGGTCCTATTACATGCTAAACAAATAGTGAGGAAAATATTTCTAAAAATATTTTATTTTATATTCTTTTCCATTCAATACTTTTACATGCATAACCTAATCAACTAACTTAAATATATATGTGTTGATATCCGATACTTTTTTTTTAATTTGGCATAACATGTTTAGGGTGGCCTTTAAAAACAAAGTCAGTCAGGAATGCACACACATATTTTTACTGGCCTTAGGAAGAAACAAACAAAAAGAAGCATAAAGATAACCTTGTAAAATGTAAACTCCAAATCTACAGCAGAAATTCCATCTATACATTTGTTCACAAACACATCCACTTCTACTGTCTAATCACAATGTACAGTTCTTGGATGGAAAACTAAACTTGTAAATAACTTTGGATAAGTTTCAATATTTTCATGAAGCCAGTAGAATGTTAATAGGAAATCCAGGTTTACCTTCCAGATTGAAAGATTTCTCGGGCTTGATAGGAGTTAAGAGTTTGATTTTCTGTACAGTTCGATCAGATTCAGACAAACAAGAGGGCCAAATAGGGCCAAACAAATGGCCCTGAATATATGACCCTAAATAGCTCACCTGATAACTTCTTGTGATATAGAAACAGAAGTAGATGAGACAAAAGAGACCTGGCAAGTTAAGAGAAGATTTTTAAAATGTTCCCAATATAAGACTACATAAAATTTACCCCATATAAGTCTATGTAAAACTGACCCCATATAAGTCTATGTAAATCTGACCCCATATAAGTCTATGTAAACTGACCCCATATAAGTCTATGTAAAAATGACCCCATATAAGTCTATGTAAAACTGACATATAAGTCTATGTAAAACTAACATATGTCTATGTAAAATTAACATATATGTCTATGCAAACTGACCCCATATAAGTCTATGTAAAACTGACCCCATATAAGTCTATGTAAAACTGACCCCATATAAGTCTATGTAAAACTGACATATAAGTCTATGTAAACTGACCCCATATAAGTCTATGTTAAACTGACCCCATATAAGTCTATGTAAAACTGACAACATATAAGTCTATGTAAAACTGACCCCATATAAGTCTATGTAAAACTGACATATAAGTCTATGTAAAACTGACCCCATATAAGTCTATGTAAAACTGACATATAAGTCGATGTAAACGGACACCATATAAGTCTATGTAAAACTGACCCCATATAAGTCTATGTAAAACTGACATATAAGTCTATGTAAAACTGACCCCATATAAGTCTATGTAAAACTGTCATATAAGTCTATGTAATCTGACCCCATATAAGTCTATGTAAAACTGACATATAAGTCTATGTAAAACTGACCCCATATAAGTCTATGTAAAACTGACCCATATAAGTCGATGTAAACGGACACCATATAAGTCTATGTAAAACTGACCCCATATAAGTCTATGTAAAACTGACATATAAGTCTATGTAAAACTGACCCCATATAAGTCTATGTAAAACTGTCATATAAGTCTATGTAATCTGACCCCATATAAGTCTATGTAAAACTGACATATAAGTCTATGTAAAACTGACCCCATATAAGTCTATGTAAAACTGACCCCATATAAGTCTATGTAAAACTGACCCCATATAAGTCTATGTAAAACTGACCCTGCATATAAGTCTATGTACACATGATCTCCAGGGCAGGGCCAAATTTAATCCCTGGGTCGCCATGATCTCCAGGGCAAGGCCAAATTTAATCCCTGGGTCGCCATGATCTCCAGGGCAGGGCCAACTTTAATTCCTGGGTCGCCATGATCTCCAGGGCAGGGCCAAGTTTAATCCCTGGGTCGCCATGATCTCCAGGGCAGGGCCAAGTTTAATCCCTGGGTCGCCATGATCCCCTGAGCAGGGCCAAGTTTAATCCCTGGGTCGCCATGATCTCTAGGGCAGGGCCAAGTTTAATCCCTGGGTCGCCATGATCTCCAGGGCAGGGCCAAGTTTAATCCCTGGGTCGCCATGATCTCCAGGGCAGGGCCAAATTTAATCCCTGGGTCGCCATGATCTCCAGGGCAGGGCCAAATTTAATCCCTTGGTCGCCATGATCTCCAGGGCAGGACCAAATTTAATCCCTAGGTCGCCATTTGAAAAAACTTGGTAGGGGATCATAAGCTTCTGCTTCATATGTAACATGCAAATTATTAGAACTCAAGCTCTGGTAGTTACGTTCGAACATATGCCACTGTGGTGACCATGTTTCCGCTTTTGCCAAAGTGGCTCAACAACAAACACCATATAGGAATCTCTCTCAAAATCTGCTGCAGACACAATGCAAAACCCATCATAATACATTCACTAGGCCGAAGTAAACCCATTATACAAATCCACTTGGAAGACCTATGATGTGGAACAATAAATAAAGATTTCCTTAGATGATATTCTTGTAATATCCACTCATACCATAATGGAATTGGTCAATAATGTCTATAAAATAGGAACATTTGGCCCAAAATAATGTGTACAAAGAATATCGTTCACAACAGGAGTTATCAATAACAGTTCGATGTTTCATGGCGCCCAAACAGATTACGACACATTTTCATAGCAGAAAATTCCATTATCCGGCAGATTTTCCGGCAGAATTTCGTTGCACTAAAGAAAAGAAACAATAATGCACGCACTCAAATAGGAATCGATGAGGAAATTACTTTTCCTTGGGAAAACTGATGCTGTGAGACTAATAAAGAGCATTTAGGAAGCATTTATAGAACATGTTGTTCAAAATAAACGATTCAGCTCTTCTATATACCATAATAGTTAGCATTTAGGGTCCATTAACCATTAGCCTGCTATAAATGTATAATGGACTGTCCTTTCTTTAAATTTAGAACATTCCATTTATGTTACAAAGTGGTGTTTTGGAGAAATGACTGAGGAGCAGCCTGATCAGCCTGCTAGTTACTCGCAGGGTTTGCAATGGATGCAAAGGCTATTGTGGTCGCCCTTAGCAGGCTAAGGGTTAAGTATCGTGAAAGTATCCCAACATGCAATTTTGACACAAGTTTGGTGGATGAAGGATTGGATCTATTAAGGCCAAAAAAAAAAAACCTGTGTTTCCGGTGGCCCGACCCTATTTTTAAGGGGCCGATCCTAAAAAAAATTATGAAAAAAAAAGAAAAAAGAATTGTTCTGAACAATGATTTATCGCATTATATCGAGGTAAACTGACATCACAGAGAAACTTTCAGTTGTATCATCAACTTGTATGGGATTTATGAGATAAATATATGTAGAATCTCACAATATCTTGCTCCAACCAAAAAAAAAATAGAAAAAGAAAAAAAAAAAAATGCCTACCGACCTACCCTATTTTTTTAGAGCATGCAATAGGAAACACACCTATTTTTTTTTTGGCCTAATGAAGATAAACTTAGATATCTCAATCCTGTTGCTGAAGTCGGAGTACATTGACAATAGGTTATATTATAATACAGCTGCAGTGCTGTTGTTGATGTCGGAGTATATTGACAATAGGTTATATTATAATACAGCTGCAGTCCTGTTGTTGATGTCGGAGTATATTGACAATAGGTTATATTATAATACAGCTGCAGTGCTGTTGTTGATGTCGGAGTATAATGACAATAGGTTATATTATAATATAGCTGCAGTGCTGTTGTTGATGTCGGAGTATATTGACAATAGGTTATATTATAATACAGCTGCAGTGCTGTTGTTGATGTCGGAGTATAATGACAATAGGTTATATTATAATACAGCTGCAGTGCTGTTGTTGATGTCGGAGTATACTGACAATAGGTTATATTATAAAACAGCTGCAGTGCTGTTGTTGATGTCGGAGTATAATGACAATAGGTTATATTATAATACAGCTGCAGTGCTGTTGTTGATGTCGGAGTATAATGACAATAGGTTATATTATAATACAGCTGCAGTGCTGTTGTTGATGTCGGAGTATACTGACAATAGGTTATATTATAATACAGCTGCAGTGCTGTTGTTGATGTCGGAGTATACTGACAATAGGTTATATTATAATACAGCTGCAGTGCTGTTGTTGATGTCGGAGTATACTGACAATAGGTTATAATACAGCTGCAGTGCTGTTGTTGATGTCGGAGTATACTGACAATAGGTTATATTATAATACAGCTGCAGTGCTGTTGTTGATGTCGGAGTATACTGACTAGAGGTTATATTATAATACAGCTGCAGTGCTGTTGTTGATGTCGGAGTATAATGACAATAGGTTATATTATAATACAGCTGCAGTGTTGTTGTTGATGTCGGAGTATAATGACAATAGGTTATATTATAATACAGCTGCAGTGCTGTTGTTGATGTCGGAGTACACTGACAATAGGTTATATTATAATACAGCTGCAGTGCTGTTGTTGATGTCGGAGTATAATGACAATAGGTTATATTACAATACAGCTGCAGTGCTGTTGTTGATGTCAGAGTATAATGACAATAGGTTATATTACAATACAGCTGCAGTGCTGTTGTTGATGTCGGAGTATACTGACAATAGGTTATATTACAATACAGCTGCAGTGCTGTTGTTGAAGCCGGAGTGTACTGACAATAGGTTATATTACAATACAGCTGCAGTGCTGTTGTTGATGTCGGAGTGTAATGACAATAGGTTATATTACAATACAGCTGCAGTGCTGTTGTTGATGTCGGAGTATATTGACAATAGGTTATATTATAATACAGCTGCAGTGCTGTTGTTGATGTCGGAGTATAATGAGAATAGGTTATATTATAAAACAGCTGCAGTGCTGTTGTTGATGTCGAAGTATAATGACAATAGGTTATATTATAATACAGCTGCAGTGCTGTTGTTGATGTCGGAGTATAATGACAATAGGTTATATTATAATACAGCTGCAGTGCTGTTGTTGATGTCGGAATATACTGACAATAGGTTATATCATAATACAGCTGCAGTGCTATTGTTGATGTCGGAGTATAATGACAGTAGGTTATATTATAATACAGCTGCAGTGCTATTGTTGATGTCGGAGTATAATGACAGTAGGTTATATTATAATACAGCTGCAGTGCTGTTGTTGATGTCGGAGTATAATGACAATAGGTTATATTATAATACAGCTGCAGTGCTGTTGTTGATGTCGGAGTATACTGACAATAGGTTATATTATAATACAGCTGCAGTGCTGTTGTTGATGCCGGAATATATTGACAATAGGTTATATTATAATACAGCTGCAGTGCTGTTGTTGATGTCGGAGTATAATGACAATAGGTTATATTATAATACAGCTGCAGTGCTGTTGTTGATGTCGGAGTATACCGACAATAGGTTATATTATAATACAGCTGCAGTGCTGTTGTTGATGTCGGAGTATACTGACAATAGGTTATATTATAATACAGCTGCAGTGCTGTTGTTGATGTCGGAGTATAATGACAATAGGTTATATTATAATACAGCTGCATAGCTGTTGTTGATGTCGGAGTATAATGACAATAGGTTATATTATAATACAGCTGCAGTGCTGTTGTTGATGTCGGAGTACATTGACAATAGGTTATATTATAATACAGCTGCAGTGCTATTGTTGATGTCGGAGTATACTGACAATAGGTTATATTATAATTGACAATAGGTTATATTATAATACAGCTGCAGTGCTGTTGTTGATGTCGGAGTACATTGACAATAGGTTATATTATAAAACAGCTGCAGTGCTATTGTTGATGTCGGAGTATACTGACAATAGGTTATATTATAATACAGCTGCAGTGCTGTTGTTGATGTCGGAGTATACTGACAATAGGTTATATTATAATACAGCTGCAGTGCTATTGTTGATGTCGGAGTACACTGACAATAGGTTATATTATAATTGACAATAGGTTATATTATAATACAGCTGCAGTGCTGTTGTTGATGTCGGAGTACATTGACAATAGGTTATATTATAAAACAGCTGCAGTGCTATTGTTGATGTCGGAGTATACTGACAATAGGTTATATTATAATACAGCTGCAGTGCTGTTGTTGATGTCGGAGTATACTGACAATAGGTTATATTATAATACAGCTGCAGTGCTATTGTTGATGTCGGAGTATACTGACAATAGGTTATATTATAATACAGCTGCAGTGCTGTTGTTGATGTCGGAGTACACTGACAATAGGTTATATTATAATTGACAATAGGTTATATTATAATACAGCTGCAGTGCTGTTGTTGATGTCGGAGTACATTGACAATAGGTTATATTATAATACAGCTGCAGTGCTATTGTTGATGTCGGAGTATACTGACAATAGGTTATATTATAATACAGCTGCAGTGCTGTTGTTGATGTCGGAGTATACTGACAATAGGTTATATTATAATACAGCTGCAGTGCTGTTGTTGATGTCGGAGTATACTGACAATAGGTTATATTATAATACAGCTGCATAGCTGTTGTTGATGTCGGAGTATAATGACAATAGGTTATATTATAATACAGCTGCAGTGCTGTTGTTGATGTCGAAGTATACTGACAATAGGTTATATTATAATACAGCTGCAGTGCTGTTGTTGATGTCGGAGTATACTGACAATAGGTTATATTATAATACAGCTGCAGTGCTGTTGTTGATGTCGGAGTATACTGACAATAGGTTATAATACAGCTGCAGTGCTGTTGTTGATGTCGAAGTACACTGACAATAGGTTATATTATAATACAGCTGCAGTGCTGTTGTTGATGTCGGAGTATACTGACAATAGGTTATATTATAATACAGCTGCATAGCTGTTGTTGATGTCGGAGTATAATGACAATAGGTTATATTATAATACAGCTGCAGTGCTGTTGTTGATGTCGGAGTATACTGACAATAGGTTATATTATAATACAGCTGCAGTGCTGTTGTTGATGTCGGAGTACAATGACAATAGGTTATATTATAATACAGCTGCAGTGCTATTGTTTGTCAGAGGTATCATATTGGTTTGACTGGTTGAAATAGTTCATGATTGACAACTGGTGTCATGTTAATTATAGAATAGAGCTAGATGCAAGGCTGCCTGCAAGAACTATGTGAAAGTTACTTGCAAGACTGGCCGCAAGAACTAGGCAAAATCAACTTAGTCAAAGTCATTTCTGTTTGCATGCAAGACCTTTAAACACTAGGTGAAGGTCACACATTGCACATATGATACTGAATTTTGTACACATAGTGATAGTATTCACCCATCCCTGATTTAGTGTTCATTTCATAATTTTTGCATCTTCAATAAACCCTGTATTGTTTCAGGCGCTACTTCTGTGGTGGCAGAAAACAATAGGCATGGCTCCAGTGAAAAATGGGAATGGTTACAACAGAATTTGCAGCAACTCTGCAGTTCTGCACGTGAAAAGGTTCTAGGCTCATTCTGCATATTTTTTTCTTGATGTAAATGGAATTGAATTGAATTGGGGTTTTAAGGCGCACCAACACATGAAAAGGTTATATTTGACGCCTAAAAGGCATGAACATGCCAGGCTCATCTTCCATGTACATCGAGATAAAATATGGAAAATGGGCCTAGAAGGTTCTAGGCCCATTTTCCATATTTTATCTTGATGTACAAAAATATGGAAAATGGGCCTAGAACCTTCTCACCCTGAGAAAGTTATAGGCCCATTTTCCATATTTTATCTCGATGTACATAAATGGAGGGTGAGTCCAGAATGTTCATTCCTGTTATACAACCTTTTTGTGTTGTTGTGCCAAAAAAAAACAATTTAACTCAACTGAACTCTTTATATTCATCACACAATAAAAATTAAATTCTCTCTATTAAATATATTCATCTCTTTTCTATCATTACACAATTCATCTCTATTTATATATATATATATATACATGTATATTGTAACAAATGTATATAATTTCCTCTCTGTCAATTATAGTATACACACTTTTCGGAAGAGCTGTTATACTGTGGGGAGTCCTGCCATTCCGTCAGTCAGTCAGTCCTGCCATTCCGTCAGTCCTGCCATTCCGTCAGTCAGTCCATCATGTATATGGTAGGTCTACTTTAGTATTGAAAACAAACATTTCTGAACAATACTTCTTATCAAGTTACATGTGTGAACATTGTAGCAGTCCAAGTTGTTTGTACCTACATCATGTGACCGGTAAAACCCGGAGTACGTCTATTTGTTATTCATCGTACAAGCCTGAAGGCCAATTATCTTTCTATAACCACTACCGAGGCAATATTGTATTTTCTAAGTGAAATCATAAATACCGACGCCAATTAATCTACTTCAGCTTTTCCCTGAACTATTAATAAGTAAAATATCGGAAAACACTCAATCCTCAGAACAAGCCAATTTGTAACCTATCACTTAGTTCTAGACTGAATCAAGATATTGCAATCCAAGGGAGGATACACAAAAAGTCCTGAAAACTGTACTCCTTAGTTTATCTGTCTTTAGAATTCCTCGATCAAATGTTGTTGCAAACAAGAGGCCCAAGAGGGCCTGTAGATGCTCTACTGTTTTGGGTCGCCACGGCTGCCATTTTGATTATTGGAAGAAAACAAAAAACACAAACTTAATAGACGCCAACCATTGTGATAAAGTTTCAACAAAATCCTTCAAAAGGTTTCGGAGAAGATGTCATATTTAACCTTTTCCTATATAACTCTATATAAACTTTGGGTCTCCATGGCGACCATTTTGATTATTCGACGATAAAGAAATACACAAATTTGATAGAGACCAACTCAAGGAACTTTTCTTCACTCAACAACGGGTATCTATGCTCTCCTGTACATGGAGGAAATACAGAACTCTATCTGTCTATGTAATAGGCTGTTATATGAAAAATGTATTATTAAAGTTTTGTATTTTGGAGAACAATAAGCAGTTACATATTTAGTTATGTCAGTTGATCTATCCTTTTTTGTTGTTGTATTTTTCATGTTTGCTTGTTATACCTATTAACTGAGTTGTAAAATCAATAATGCAATTGGTATTTCTATAGTGACTAATAAGTCTCATTAGGCTGGGTATTCATTTGTTTACTTAATATTGCCTATATTATACTGTATTGTTTTGTATATATATGTAATATTTTGTAACAATGTTATTTGTCACTTAAATAAAATAATAAAATATAATGTATATGATACTTCATTAGAATGGAATAAGAGGTTTCGGAGGAAATGTTGTTTGAAATTTCTTTAAATTTGACCTTGTTTTAATGGTGGCCATCTTGGACAACTGGCGGCTGTGAAAAACATAAATCTGAGGCGCACTATCCCAAAGATCATTGTGATAAAGCTTCAACAAAATCGTTCGAGAGGTTTCAGAGAAGATGTAATTTTTATCCTATATTTTTCCTATATAACTCTATGTTAACTTTAGGTCGTAGTGGCGACCATTCTGATTATTTGACAATAACAAAAAACACAAATTTGATAGAGGCCAACCCAAGGAACATGTATATGATATTTCACTAGAATGGAACCAGTGGTTTCAGAGATGTTGTTTGAAATTTCCCTAAATCTGACCTTATTTTAGCCATGATGGCCATCTTGGATGACTGGCGGCCATGAAAACCATAAATCTGAGAGGGGGCCTCCTAAGTAACATTGTGATAAAGCTTCATCAAAAGCCATTAAGAGGTTTCAAAGAAGATGTCGATTTTATAAAATTGTTAACAGACGGACGGACGGACGGACAAAAAGTGATCGCATAAGCTCACCTTGCCAAAGGCCAGTGGAGCTAAAAACTGAACGTTAAATTATTGACGAACAACTCATTATCAAGGTCATCTGTGGAACCATTCTGTGTTATTATGCTGTACTAGCCATGAATTCTTATTTGATTTATTTAAGTGTATGCTGCGAGTTTCTGTTTGTTTGGTGTTTGGTGTTTAACCTTATTTTCCAGCACATTTTAGGCTATGTATGACGGTCAATTTCTAGAGGCAGACCACTCACTGATTCCTGGTCAGAACCAGTACTGTATATCTTCCGCCATCCGTAAGAATCGACGCTTTTTCACTATAAAGGTCGAGCTCCCAGTGGGATTCGAATCTGCAGCAGTGAGAGGTGAGGATGTTTCGAACCCAGTGTCATTAGCCTCTTGACCACGGACGTGCCTATACAGAACTAAATGTGTAAACTTTATGTCTAATTGATGAAGTTTATGAACAATAAAAGTTACATGAACTATTTTTTAATGGCCCATTAAAACTTCATTTGCATAAACATTGTTAAGATACTACAGCTCTATTTAAGACATGCGGGCGTATATCTAAAGCAAATGGGAAGGGGTTTATGCTTGATTTACTACCAAATTCAAGCTTGTGAAACATGGCCTTAAACCCATATATATGGAAAGAAACCTATACAAGAACATCATTTTTAATCCTTTGTTTATTGTATCAATATAGATATCAAGAAACATCAATGTCATATAATCACTGAAAAATAGTTTGCTCAACACGGATTCAAACTCGAGACCTCCGGATTGACAATCCGTTTACATAGTCATTAGGCCAAAGAGACAACTGAAATACGACTTTTCATTTTAACTATCTAGTCATTTAATAATGGATTTTGGGTTATTTGTCACAGTGTTTTCAGCATGTTGAAATTTGTAATCTTATATTTTCTGGATGTTTTATTTCCTAAGGTCTTTGGTGTACGTATGCACTTAGAAACGCATTGAATAAAAAATAGGTGCACTATAAAACTGCCATGTTTCATGAGCTTGAAGTTGGTAGTAAACCAAGCGTTAAACCGCTCCAATTTGCTTTCGGTACACGCCCACTAGACTTATATAGGGCTATAATAAAGGATGACAAACTTTTTATATGTTACTTTCTTAATCAGTTATCGATAGATTTGAATTGTTTTGATTATTATTTTTCAATGAAATCATGAAATTTAATTCTTTAGCTTTGGATGGAATTGGTATCTTTTTGTTCATTTTTTAATTATGTGCGGATGATCAGTTGGCGTCATGAAAAAGGTCAACAATTTGTGTAATAATCAGTAGGTGATTGATCACATCAATTATTTCGTCAATTTTATTCACAGAAACATGGAAAATCATGCCAATTATCATGTTTACACAAGGTATTTTTCCGTTCCTTTGTAGTTAACATTCGGAACAATTAGCTAATGGGACAATATGAAAGTATACAATAAATAGGAAACTGTGATAAAAGGTAATAATATCTAAATAAAAAGTGTTTACAAGACCGCATCACTTTTAAAGTTGATATGATTTTAATCAATGCTCATATGTTTCCTGTTCACTATTTTTTCTATTGTATAACATGCTAAAATAATTCCCCTTAATAATTACAAGAAATCCGCGGATTCACATGTCTCGCCTAATGGGGGCTAGACTTAAAAATAAAAAGGTCAATGATGCCAAAATGAAAGTTAGTAAACATTTTAGTAACTAACAAGAAATGTCACAGTAAGTGACAAATGCCCCCGAAGTGACCTGTAAGTGTGACCTTGACCTTTGAGCAATATGAAACCAACAGATATATTTAAGAAATAGAACATCGTTTACTGTGAATTATCGTTTAATATATCACGGTTTGGAGTTCAATTGTAAATATTAATTTCACGAGCCCGATGAGCGAGTGAAATTATTGTTTACAATTGAACGACAAACCGTGATATATTAATATAGATAATTCACCGTAAACGATGTTCTATTTCTATTCTAATACCCCTAAAATGTGAAAATAACGCACACATCTGAAATATTTCGCATTGCTTTGCTTACTCTCCTAACGTTTTATACGTTACAATGCGTAATGCGCAATGCGCAATGCTTATTCTCCTAACGCTGCAAAAATTACTGTGATATATCATTCAATATAATGAGATATTTTAAACTCGGCTATATAGTGCGGGTGTATTAGAATTAAAAATAATTTATTCAATATAACAAGATATTTTAAACTCGGCTATATAGTGCGGGTGTAGCCAGCACCTGGATTTTGTGCGCAACACATCATGTTGTTGTGGTGAGCACTTGTGCCAAGTTAATTCAAAATCCGTCAAGTAATGTCAGAGTTAGCGACCGGACATGATTTAACCTTTGACCTCTAAGTGTGACCTTGACCTTGGAGCGACGTACCTCGATTTTGTGCGCGACATGTCGTCTGGTTGTGCTGAGCACTTGTGCCAAGTTATCTGAATATCCGTCAATGAATGTAGCATTTTTCAACAAATCAAGGGCCATAACTCTGTCGTTACTAACAAGATCTAGCTGGTTCGAAAAAATGTGAAGGGGCCGTAACTCCATCAAAAATCAACGAACCGGAAGAAAAATGCAATAGGCACAGCAATGCTTCCTGCTAACACGGCGTTAACACCAAAAACAAATTTAAAACAAAAAAAATAATGACATAAGAAATGAAAAAGAAATAAAATAAAAAAAAAAAAAGAAATAAAAAGAAATGAAAAAAAAAAAAAAAAAAAATGAAAAAAAAAATGAATGCAATAAAATAAAATTTAAAAATAAAATTTAAAAATAAAAAAATAAAAAAATAAAAAATTATAATCAAAAATTAAAAAAAATCACAAAAAAAATCACAAAAAAATTATGAAATAAATGAAAAAAATAATGAAAAAATAATAAATAAAACAAGTTATTTCAAAATCCGTCCAGGAATGCCAGTTATTGTCCGACACAATTTGACCTTTGACCTAAAAATATAGGAATCTGAACACCGTGCCCTATTCTTACTATTAAACAGAATCAGGTCTATTTAACATAGACTCCAATACAAGGGACTGGCTGATTTACATCCCAGTATCGGACAGGTGAGGGTAGGGGAAGTGTCTTGCCCAAGGAAACACCAACATAACTGAGTGTCACTGGTGATCTCTGGATTCAGAATCAAACTAGCTATCTATCCACTGGGGCACTACGGCCAGGTCAAGGTCGTCTGTGAAACCACTCAGCTGTTCAAGTTTGGTTAATCTATTGTGTGCAGTCCATGAGAAAAAAATTGCGATGCAAAAACTTCATTTTGACAGCCTCATCCTCACCTTCGGAAAAACAACACGACGTAGGGGGTATGACTACCTTACTTCATTGAAAAGTGAGACGAAATAATATAGTTTTCTTGTCCTTCAGTGATTAACCCTTAAAGACATCCCACCAGCCTAATCCATCCTATAGAAATAGTGGGGGCATAATTATGATTGTTTTTTTCATGCATTGTGAGAAGTACGAGAATTTCATGCAAAATTGGAGATTGGTATGTACCGTTATATTATGAGGCCCCGACAAACAATTTTAAATCCGATTTAATTATTTCTAAATTGTATGTGTAACAGTACCAATATGATTTAATTTCAATATTTTTAGTATTGAATTTGCAGATTTTACCTTTTTAATCTGCCAGTGTTTTAATGTTTCTATTCCAAACAATAAAATGAACATTTAGCAATTGTAAGAAACATTGCACATTGTAGTCTTATATAAAATTATGTCAGGGCCTCAATAAATATTTTTCACAGTAGAGGATTAAAAAAATTGTGATCGTCTCTAGCTGTAAAATGTCCGTGATCTTTTGATTCTGGTGTGATGTCTTTAAAGACACATTTCCCAACTGAATATAGTCGTTGAAAAATCATGGATAGCATGCTTTTTAACTGCTTACTTCTCGCTGACTGATTACCACAGACACATTATCTTGAGGCCCCATCACAGTTTTTTTCTTTTCATTTACTATGACCTTAGTTTTTGATATAAAATATATTGTAACTAAAAACACTAGTTTATTATGGGGGAGCATATAGTTGCTGCTTTTTCCGTCTGTCCGTGTGTCCGTGCATCACACTTTTTGTCCGGAGCATAACTCAAAAAGCTTGATTAAAGTTCGTGTGAATGATTAGGACAATGAGACGGAGTGCAGTTCATAGGAACCATAACTAGTGTTGTTCCGATTAATCGATTTGATCGATCATCGATCAGTTATGCCTTTGATCTGATTAATCGATTACAATTTTTCATGATCGACTACACTCGCTTGTTGGAAATTAGGGCTAAAATGTATAAGAAAATGAAATGAGTTATAATTTTGCAAAAAGGCTTACACTTTTATAGCAGCCATGTTTAATCGATTAATGATCGATCATCGGTAGGTTAAATATTCTGATGATCGATCATGAATTTTCAGCTGATTCCCAACACTAACCATAACTCTAGCTTCACTACTTTTTTAATTATCTCCCTTTTTTGAAAAAAAATCTTATCCGGAGCATAATGGAGTTCCGTACGGATTCAGGTGATCAAAAACACTGACAGACGACAATGATTTTTAAATTTTGAAATCCCGACAAGTTTCTTGCATTTGTGATATACTAAAACATGGCAGAGAAGTAACTGATAATAGAGTATATTGTGCTAAAAATACAAACAAGAGGGCCAAGATGGCCCTACAGCGATCACATGAGTACTGGCACATTATCAAACTTCTTCGAAATCTTATGGTCATATACAGTCTGTGCAAGTTTGGTTAAGATTGTTCAAGAAATGTGGGCTCTGTAGTGTATAACAACATTGATATCGACAGATTAAGACACAACATTGATATAGACAGTTTAAGACACTGACAAATTTTGGTAAAGATCAAATACAAAATGAAGGTGCTAGAGAGTAACACCTTGGGCAGAGCCAAATGTGACCCCAGGGCGACATGTAATATATGAGAGCTGTGTGCTTTGTGGTTTCAGAGAAGAAGGTTTTTTAAGTTTTTCCCTGTACAAGTCTATGTAAAACGTGACCCCTGGGATGGGGCCAAATGTGAACCCAGGGTCACCATTTGAACAAACTTGGTAGAGGACCATAATTTTATAGTAAATGCAAAATATTAAACCTCTGGCTCTTGCAGTTTCAGAGAAGATTGTTTTTTTTCCTATATATATGTCTATATAAAATTGTGACCCCCGGGGCGCGGCCAAGTTTGACACCAGGGTCACCATTTGAACAAACTTGGTAGAGTACCATAAGCTTATAGCAAATACAAAATATTAAACCTCTGGCTCTTGCAGTTCCAGAGAAGAAGATTTTTTTCACTTTTTCTCTATACAAGCCTATGTAAAACTGTGACCCCGGGTCGGGGCCAAATGTGACCCCAGGTTCACCATTTGAACAAAATTGGTAGAAGACCATGAGCTTATAGCAAATGCAAAATATTAAACCTCTGGCTCTTGCAGTTTCCGAGAAGATTTTTTAAGTTTTTCCCTATATATGTCTATGTAAAACATGTGACCCTTGGGGTGGGGCCAAATGTGACCCGAGGTCACCATTTGAACATACTTGGTAAAGGACCATAAGCTTATAGTAAATGCAAAATATCAAACCTCTGGCTCTTGTAGTTTCCGAGAAGAATTTTTTTTTTTCCTATATAAGTCCATGTAAAACCGTGACCCCCAGGGCGGGGACAAATTTGACCCCAGGGTCACCATTTGAACAAACTAAGTAGAGGACCATAAGCTGATGCAATATGTAATACATGAGAGCTCTGAGCCATGTGGTTCCAGAGAAGAAGATTTTTTTCAGTTTTTCCCTATACAAGCCTATGTAAAATTAAGTTTTTTCCTATATGTCTATATGAAAAACATGCAAAATCTCAATATACAAACTTTGGATCCCCGGGGCACGGCCATTCTTGACCCCGCGGTCTTCATTTGAACAAACTTGATAGTCTAGGCATTGGCGATCATTTTAAAAGAATAACTGTTGAAATCTGTCTAGCGGTTCTGGAGAAGAAGATTTTTTAAGGTTTCAACCATATATAGTAATGGCGGCCATCTTGGATGTCGTGCTGACCTAATTTTAACAAATCTAAAAAGCATTCATCTAAGGATCATCCATATGAAGTTTGGGCAAAATTAGCCAAGCGGTTTCTGAGGAGAAGTCGTTTGAAGAAAAGTTGATGACGACGGACGGACGGACGACGGACGACGGACACAGAGTGATCCCAATAGATCACCTTGAGCCTTCGGCTCAGGTGATCTAAAAACTATTAATTGTTAACACAGGTCTTTTAAGAAAATCCATATATACATAGTTGTTTTAACATATATATACAAGTGCACATAAAATGCAAAACAGTTATAATTTTTACTACATTATTATACACTCTTTATGGGACGGGCCTCATCCTTTGACAAACAAGAAATCCGTGGATTCACATATCTCGCCTAATGGGGCTGGACGTAAAAATAAAAACGTCAATGGTGCTTAAGGCCATTTTTTTTTTATTATTAGGTTTACCGATTTTTTCTGGAAAAATGAAGGGTAGGAGGAGGGTATAAAAAAAAAATATCATGAAAACATACCCACAAAGGTGTCTAAAAGAAAAAAGATTGTATAATAGTATTAAATGACTTTAATCTTAGTTTCAAGATAACAAGCCAATTAAAAGACTATTATGGTTTATTTCGATTATTTGTTGCAAGCTTCATAACATTTCACCTTGTGGTCTTATAAACTGTTGTATGCAGACAGACAAACTGATGGATAGAAAACCCATAACCATGTATTAAAGTCTAAAATTAACTGCGCATTCTGGCTAATCAAAATATCTGTCCCAGTCAAGCCAATTAAGCTTCTTTTTTAAATTTGTATTTTTTTTTTTGATTTTGGCAAAAATTGGGGTTGATTAACCTAAAAATTAAAAAAGTCTGGCCTAAATGAAAGTGTGTAAACATTTTAGTAACTAAAAACAACGGAGTTTTAAACAAAATGCCATTCTATTAAAAACAAAATGCCATTCTATTAAAAACAAGAGGCCCAAGAGGGCCTGTGGATGCTCTACTGGCTAAAAAAAAACTTTTATATAAAGGGTTGTCGACATAAAATTCCCATAATTATTTTTTTAAAACATTGCAAAAACAACTGGGATAGGATGGCCTTAGATCATTTAAGTCTGCTGTGTCTAGTCTGGCATGTTTTGTTTTTAATTTGTCCCACTTCTTCTATGAATGAAATTTCATAAAAATGGGTGGGGGGTTATATTAACATTCTAAACAAATATGGTAAAGATCAGATAAAACATGAAGTAACTACAGATTTAACAAAGGAAAATACAATATAGCATTTTTCAACAAATCAAGGGCCATAACCTGTCGTTACTAACAATATCTAGCTGTTTTTCAAACTTGTCCAAGATTTTATTGATATTCCACGCTTTGCACAACTAGACATCATACTGATGCTTTCTGCCAAATTTTGTAGAAATCCAACAAGCCGTTTAGGAGGAGTAGCGCCGACAAAGAAATTTAAAGTAAAAATGTCAAAGTGCCATAACTCAGCGAACTGGAACAAAAGTGCAATATGCACAACTAGACATCTAACCAATGCTTCCTGTCAAGTTTCGTCGAAATCCAACAAGGCGTTTAGGAGGAGTAGCGCCGATAAGAATTTTAAAAGTAAAAATGTCAAGGGGCCGTAACTTCATCAAAAATCAACGAATCGGAATAAAACACAATAGGCACAACTAGAAATCATAGCAATGCTTCCTGCTAACATGGCGTTAACACAAAAAATAATGAAATAATGAAAAAAAAAAAAATAAAAAAAGAAAATAATAATAAAAAAAAAATAATAAAAAAAAAATAATATATATATATTGTTACGAATTACGAAACGAAAAGTTCGTAAAGTTAGAAATAATACTTAAATATTATTTCCACACAAATAAATGTTCCTTGTAGATGATGTATATAAGGACGTAGTAAATATAAATAAGTCTTTTACAAAGTTGATGACTTTTATTAAACGTTTCTAATAGTTATCAAGCACGGTTCCAAATAATATGTCAGAGAAAATAATCCAAATATCAAAGTTCTTTTAAGTAAGAATAATTGCTAAAATCTCTTATAGTTACACTTTAAAAGTCTCTCTCTCTCTGTCCAACTCTGCTAATTCTAAAGAAATGTACTTCAATAATTCCGACTGAAAACGCTGACCAAGAACCCCGAACTGAAGAATATTAGCCCTTTATATACTCTACATAAGCCAGCTAAGTTGTGAACAGCCATTCATAACTCAATGCTAATCTGGCAGGACAATCCAAATACCTACATTATCTACCTTCACTAAAATATATGCTTTACAGCCTCTACAAGGGATTAAATGAAGTCAGATAAGTATGTGGTTATATATGTGATCAAACTAAACTACTAATTAAACCATATACATTTATATTTAAAACATGTAAGGTAATATAGGATTATCTAAAATCGTAACACTCTCCCCCACTAGGACTTTGCTTTCTCCTGAAAGCAAGCAAAACAACCTTCATAAATAGCCTTTACAAATGAAGTAAATTCATCTTCAAATCTCTCATACAAAATAAAAAAAATCTAATACTAGTAATACTATTAAAATGGATAAATATGGTTCAAATAAGCACAATACATACTCTCTTCTAAATGTTGAATACAAAACAATTCTAATTCATTTGTATTGTCCATGAGATAATGTTCCCTTAATTAACCCACAAACATGAATGATCAACATAGTAAATGAATGAAATTCCATTTGGCACAAGTCTGATATAGTCCATTCAGGTGATGAAATTTGATCACACCATATCTCTGATAAGGTGAGTGTGTTTCTAATTTGTGTCCATGGCACACATGGATATGGTGGTGAACTGTCATCATTTAATTGCTTTGACTTGGTTTACTATATAAACAAACACACATTTTGTCTAATAAGAAACAAGCTATTCTGTACAAAGTTAATCAGTAAACATGTTGTTGTTTGCTTTTCCCATTAATGTCTATGCATTTAGGAATGTTCATAATTTAAAGGCAATATATCTTTTCCACCAAACATCTTGGACAATAGGACCAACATCTATGGGTAACATCAGCGATAGTGGTGTCTGGGAAACATCAAACACCCTTGCCATCCCCTTCTTTAGCCATCGAATGGTAGGACCAACATGTTTGGGTTACATCAGCTATAAGTGGTTAGTGTCTGGGAAACATCAGACACCTTTACTGTTCGCTTCTTACTGGGTCAAACAGGAGGACCTATTTTGTTAATTGGTGATAGGTGTTTGGGAGACATCAAACACAGCAGCCAATTGCGTCTTCTGGGTCGATGAGACGGAGTGCTTCATTTTAGATTAATAATAAATCCAAAGGTATAATTACAGCACAAAATCTTAACTGCAAGATACTTAATTTCATAATTCCACAACACAAGTGAAATGCTTTTATAGCTATTATAATGCTAAAAACACACCGAATACATATATTCATATACATGTATGTATGCAGGAGAATTGAAATTATTCCAAAATATTGAAATATATCCACGCAAGGAATTGTACAATACACATTAATCCAGGGAACAATTAATCCAGGAATAGTACAATACACATTAATCCAGGTAACAATTAATCCAGGAATAGTACAATACACATTAATCCAGGGAACAATTAATCCAGGAATAGTACAATACACATTAATCCAGGGAACAATTAATCCAGGAATAGTATAGAATTTATATTCCAAGAAAACAGTTATATCCAAACGAGAATTTCATCCAGGTTAATCCAGGAAAACAGAATTTATATTCCAAGAAAACACAACAAAGAAAAGGTGAAATTAACTTGAATACATCCAGAAAAATCGAAATTAATTCTAGTAAAACAGAAACATAAGGCAGGAATAAATATGTATCACAAAGCTCTGGTGTGTATCCATCGAATATGGAATTAATTACCTATTAGGTTTGCTGCAGAAGTTGCAATATTACTCGATTCATTTCCGTTAATGAGTTTATTAGCTCTGGTGACTGAATACTTTTTGCCTGTTGGCTTTCTGAAGGTTGGATTTCTGAAAATTTATCTAATACAGTTTTAATTGATCGTATATCTTTTTTCAGTATTTCTGCCAGTTGCTTTTCGTAATTTTGAATGTCCAAGCATGAAGAGGCTATAGAATTACTGAGTGTTTCTTCAAGCTTGTCAATTCTTTGTATAATGACTGATTGCGAAGCAGTAAATTGATTTTCCAGGTTGTTTATTCTTTTCAAAATGACTCCTTCATTTTGCCTATCTGTGCTTTCAATTTTCCTTTTGGACCCCTTTGGTTCCGGGAAATCATCCTCCCCCTCTGTGTCCGAGATTAACTCATAACTCCCTGTTACAGGATTTTTCCTGGCTGGCCCCACACAGCTTGCAACAAATTGTTCCAATTGATCGGCTTGGTTCACCAGTCGGCCAGTCATTGACATTGATTGTTCTACAATATCCATCTTGGTAGATGTAAAAATGTTTTCAGAAAATTTAGTTCCTTTTTTAAAGTGATGGCTTTTAATGTGACGTTTTAAAGATTGTTTCACTTGATAATATCGTCCACAGAGTTGACACCTATATGGTGAAGGCATAATCCGTTAAATGCCCAGGGCTTGTGGGTCCTATGCTTTTATACTGGAGGCTGAGCCAGAGATATGAATCATCCCTGGACAGTTCTGGATTCAGGTCCTAAACTGTCCCCAAATATGGTCAGGCATTAGCATCCCTATTCCAATTTGCATAGAGCTTATCTGGATATATCTATTTTTTTAGTGTAACAAGGTAATATTATGCCAAGTTGACATCTAACACTCAATTCCAAGCCTGTGAGTTTGTCTCCGCAATCTAGTACCACGCCTAAGGTCAATACCCTCTTTGCAGATTTTGTTTGTCCTAGTACCACGCCTGAGGTCAATACCCTCTCTGCAGGACTTTATTGTCCCAGATTTTCGCACATATTTCAGTTTATCTGGCTCATTAACAGGTGGTTCTGTTGGGATAGTCACTTGTTGATTCTGTAATGTGAGCACCCATTGTGGAAAAGTATTGCACAAGAATGGTTTTATTCGGTCATGATGAATGATTTTAGACCTTGTTTTACCAGAACCTTTTATTTCGAATAAAATGTCACTGATTTTCCTTGTTATAACATATGGTCCCTTCCATATTTCTGATTTTAATTTTGGACTCTTTCCCACTATTCTTGTAGTGTCTAAACAATAAACAACGTCACCTACTGCATATGACTGAAATGCTAATCTAGCATCATAGTCACGTTTTTGTCTTACAGAGTTTTTCTTCAAATTTTCTCGAACAAAACTATAGATTTTTGAAATCTTGTCTTGCAAATTCACAACATAATCAGTGTGCGTTTTTAATTGAGACTGGTTATTTGCTGGTAATCCACACAGGAAATTAACAGGCAAATTGACTTCTCTCCCAAACATTAGCATGTTAGGTGTATACTGGGTACTCTCATGTATGCTTGACCTGTATGCTGATGTCAACAGAGGTAGATATACATCCCAATTAGTTTGCTCTTTGTTTATATAAGTTGTTATCATATTTAACAGGGATTGGTTAAATCGTTCAACCATTCCATTAGACGAGGCCCTGTATGGGGTACACCTGGTTTGGTTAACTTCTAGCAAAGTACACACTTGTTGAAAAAGATCCGACTGATAATTTCTTCCTTGATCAGAATGTAAATCTAATGGTAATCCGTATCTTGAAAAGAATTCAAACACTACTTTATTTGCAACTGTTTCTGCCTTTTGGTCAGGAATGGCATATGCCTCCACATATTTTGTGAAATAATCCATTACAACAAGTACATATTTGTTGTTAGAGGGTTCTGAAACTGGAAAAGGGCCCAGAATGTCAGTTCCAACTCTGTCCATAGGATACCCAACGATATATTCCTGCAATGGCGCTCTTGGCTTTCTATGAGGTCTCTTTCTTGCTCCACAGAACGAACACTGTCGTATCCAAAGCATCACAGAGTCTTTCATTTTATACCAAAAAAAATTTAATCTAAGCTTTCCCAGTGTCTTTTTCACACCTAAATGTGCAGCTGTAATAGAATTGTGTAATGCACTGATTACCTTTGGCCGTAGTACTGATGGTAAAACTAACTGGTTGTAATCTGGTTGTAATCTGAAGTTTTATTGTTTGTAGTCCATTTTCTAAAGAAGAGACCATCAATAACTAGTAGCTGAGACCACTGAAGCCATAAGTTGCGTGTTGCAGGACTTTCAGCAGCGACACACTCTCTTGAAGGTCGTTCATCAGAAGCCAGCTTCCATCTTAGAATTGTACCTATCTCGGGGTCATCATTTTGCATCTTTTGAAGCTCAGAATTGGTATATGAACCAACCCAGTTTGAAAACTTATACACAACGCTACCACCATTGGTAGAATTGTCACTTTGTGTTAGATTTGGGAATAACCCACCAGAGTGGGTTTGAAGGCCAAAGTCCTTTTCTAGTGTCTCGGCCCCCAAAACAACACTGTCTCCATCCTTTTCTTTGGGTGGAATGACCTCTTCAGAGATTCGTAAACGACGTGTCAAACATAAATCTTTCTCTGAAGAAAATCGCAAAATATCATGCTTGATATATCTAAATCCCAGGCGAATATACATCATTACAATACCAAGACAAAACACTATACTGTCAATCAGGTTAGTTGAACCTGAAGACAGATGCACTCTCCTTGCAATCAGTGGAATAACATCGTCAAATTCTTCCAAAACTGACCATTCCTTATGCTTTTTAGTGCAGTCTTTACATCCCTTACACGGTAACTCAGCAAGCACAGTCTTGCCATCATAACAGGAGCACGCACTTGGCTCACATGGGATGCGCGATAAAGCATCTGCGTTGACGTGCTTAGTACCTTTTCGATGTTCCAACTTGAAATCAAACTGAGATAAAACTTCAAGCCACCTGGCCATTTGATTCTCAGGGTTCTTAAATGACATAATCCACCGTAAAGAACTATGATCACTTCTAATGAGAAATTGCCTGCCAAGCAAATACTGTCTGAACATTTGAGTAAATGTAACAACTGCCAAAAGCTCCCTTCTTGTCACGCAGTAAGCTCTTTGTGCTCTAGACAGACTTTTACTTGCATATACTATTGGTCTTTCAACCATTTCCTGTGTATTTTCACAATATTGCATTTGAGATAAAACTCCACCAATGCCAACATTTGAAGCATCGCAGTCGAGAACAAATAATCCTGTATCCTGTGGGAAAGCCATAACTTCTTCTCCAGTAAGTGCTGACTTCAAGTCGTCAAAGCTTATTTGACACTTTTCATCCCAGATAAAAGGTTGTCCGGCCTCTAACAACCTATTTAATGAACTTGCTCTTGACGAAAATCCACGAATATAACGTCGATAGTAGGAACAAAATCCCAGAAATGAGCGAACTTCGGTCAAATTCGTTGGTGTAGACCAGTTTTTAATAGCACTAACTTTACTCATCTGTGGTTTTACTCCGTCTTTTGACACCATATGTCCTAAAAATGAAACCTCTGTTTTAAACAGGAAACATTTGCTAGGTTTAAGTTTCAAGCCAGATTCATGTAGCCTTTGGAAAACAGTGTCTAACCTCTCTAAATGCTCTTCAAAGGTTTTTGAAAATATGATCAGATCATCAAGGTATATAAGTAATATATCCCACTGTAACCCGCGCATAACAAGTTCCATACAACGTTGAAATGTTGAGGGAGCATTGCATAATCCGAATGGCATCACATTGTATTCAAACAACCCCTGTCTGCAAACAAAGGCAGTCTTAGCTTTGTCATTTTCTTCCACTTCAATTTGATAATAAGCGGACAAGATATCAAGGCATGAGAAATACACTGAACCACTTAAACTATCGAAACAGTCGTTAATGTTCGGAAGAGGATATGCATCCTTTTGCGAGACTGCATTCAGTTGCCGATAGTCCACGCACGGTCTGGTCGTTCCATCCTTTTTCCTTACATAAACAAGAGGAGCAGCATATGCAGATGTGCTCTCACGTATTACACTTGATTTTAATTGATCCTGTATGATTTCAGCTTCCTCCTTAGCAAATGCAAGAGGAGGACGTCTCGGACGTTGCTTTATTGGTTTGCTAGTTCCAGTATCAATTTTATGTTTAACAACTGAAGTCCTACCAAGGTCTTGTGGTGATTTTGCAAAAACATCAGCATGTTTAATTAAAAGACCTTTTAGTTTTTCTTTCTCATGACAATTCAAATTTTTGCCCGAGTTTTCATATAGAGCCGTTAAATGTTCAGGTAATTTACCATGCATTGGCCTGGTGTCAACCTTTTCTTTGGTCATATTACTCACTTCCTCTACTTCATGTAAATGTCCAAGTAAAGATTTTGCTTTGATTGTTACATCTTCACTTGACGGATTCATGACACGAACAGGAATTGCTATGTTTATACGCTTAGGATCGACTAATGTGTGTCCAATAATTAAGTCTTGTGACTCAGACATATCTCTTATAACTGGCGAAACAAGTCCATACTCTGATTCGAATTTACCTGATGAACACTGTCCCTCAATAACCATTTCACTGTATGCAGGCACTGTCACTGTCTCACTACATGTCACTCTTAAGGCACATAATGGAACCTTTTGAATAACTGTTGAATATTTTCTCCGATTTAATTTAAGTCCATATTCAGCACTGAGACTATAATTATTTGCTTGTAAAAAATCAAGCCCCAATAATCCATCTTCTTTGATTGGGGCGATAACCACATCCCACTTGAAAGTATTTTTCTGAATATTAAATTCCATTGTAACAGTTCCAAGTACAGGCAACAAACCGTCATTTGCAACTTCCAGTCTAAAATTATGGTCATTTTTTCTCAATTCGGGTCGTTTCTCCAAAGGAATACTATTGTATATGTTTGAAGAAAGAACTGTCACAGCTGCACCCGTATCAATAACCAAGTTTGCACTTTTATCATAAAACTTCACTGGGAGTAAAATCGATAAACCACTGCCTATTTCACCAATTTTGATAACGTTTTGACTGGATCGGACTAAAACAGGGCCGTTTGCCTCAGTCCTCTCTAGTTTTCCTGCGGCCACTCTAACTTGTCCTCATCATCATTACTTTTGCAGTCGTTTGCATAATGACCAAGCTTGTGACAGTTGAAGCACTCAACTGTTGCAATATCTCGTCGCCTGAAATTGACATTTTTGCCAACATTTTTGCCAACATTTTTGCGAACAGTTTGGCGCTGATCTGATTTTGATTCCTGTTTAATCAAAGAGAGAACTTCTTCGAACCTTTTATCCAAGTTTTCATTCAATTCTTTCTTGAAACTTGAAAATTGTTGAACTGTGACATACTGCGGATCAGCTCTTGTAACCATTCTTACTTTTGCTGGTCCACGCGATTCTTCTTTTAGGCTGAAATATGTCTCTAGAACCTCCCGTGCCTCCTCAATTGACTGCGGGTTCTTCATTCCTACAGCCAGTGCCATTTGTTGGTCTCCAAGGCCTTTAATGAAGTGTCGCATACAAATGGTACTTGTTGTGATGTCATCTGCTGTAGGATACCCTCTCCTTACAAGCCGTTTAATGTCCGACACATACTCCACTAACTTTTCTCGTGAATTCAGTTTTAAATTTTCCAACTCCGCAAGGTAACTTCCTGTTGAACGCCTCTCCTTAAATCTTGTCTCCAATACTTGCTCAAGAGCATAGAAAGATTGCTGCAGTTCTGGATTTACTTGCCCAAAAACGAAATCTGCTGCCTCGCCTCTTAGGCTGTTAATAAGTCGAAACACTTTCGTCTTATTGTCCCATCTGCATGTCGCTGCCAGCGTTTTAAACTGTGTTATGAATGAGACATAGGACGATTTCCCATCGTACAACACAGGTTGAGGAAGCGGCACAGAATAATGATCACGTACATGTTGATCTTGCTGAATGACAGCTGAAGGTGGAGCATGACGTACTGGTGATTGCATAGGTGACTGAATATGTGTCCCTATGTTAGCAAACGCTCCAACATGATCATTTCTTATTTCAGGTTGTAATACTCTTGGATTGTTCATATTGGTTGAACGGTCAGCATCAATATTTCTTCTCAGATTTTGCAGTTCATTTCTCAATTCTAATGCTGCCACTTGTCGCTCATGCTGCTCCTTTTGAAAATTTGCAACCATTAATTCCCTCTCACGGGCAAATTCCTGCATTTTGTCTTGCACAAGTATTTCTAAATTGTGTTTTTCACTTTGTGCATTTCTAATATCTGTTTCATGATCAGCCCTTTCATTCCGCAGTTTGATGATTTCTAATCTCAAGTTCTGAAGTTCATCTTTTGAAATTTGTAAATCACTTCTCAATTCATTCATTTCACATTCATTGGAAATAATTTCTAAGTCCATATTTTTGTCCGTGTTTCTTTTTGGTCCCATGATTTTCTGTGTTTACTCGAATTTTAACACTTCACTTTCATCTCCAGTTAAAGCTGCCTTTAATTTGCAATTTTCACTTATTATATCGTTAATTGTTTTCTCTATTTTTGAAACATAGTCCTTCAATGTGACCGACAAATTATCTATTTGAATGTTCAAGTGCTGCAATAAGTTCTCATTTTCTTCTACAAGTTGGAACAGAGTTTTCTGTAAATCTTCTAATTCACCTTTTCCTGCCATTGCTATGAAAACAAATTCAAATAATAACAAATTATCCTCGAAGATGTGTTAAAGTCTGAAATCCCACCGCTGCCACCAGTGTTACGAATTACGAAACGAAAAGTTCGTAAAGTTAGAAATAATACTTAAATATTATTTCCACACAAATAAATGTTCCTTGTAGATGATGTATATAAGGACGTAGTAAATATAAATAAGTCTTTCACAAAGTTGATGACTTTTATTAAACGTTTCTAATAGTTATCAAGCACGGTTCCAAATAATATGTCAGAGAAAATAATCCAAATATCAAAGTTCTTTTAAGTAAGAATAATTGCTAAAATCTCTTATAGTTACACTTTAAAAGTCTCTCTCTCTCTGTCCAACTCTGCTAATTCTAAAGAAATGTACTTCAATAATTCCGACTGAAAACGCTGACCAAGAACCCCGAACTGAAGAATATTAGCCCTTTATATACTCTACATAAGCCAGCTAAGCCAACCAAGCCAACCAATGAACTAAATGACCGCTTTCAAGCCAGCAAGCCAGCAAGTAGGTCGCACACCCATCATCCTAACACAAATGACATGAGCTTGCTGCATGGACAGCCAGCAAGTAGGTCGCACAACATCAGCCAATACACCAAATGACATCAGCTAACCAGCAAGTAGGTCGCACACCATCATCCTAACACTTAAATGACATGAGCTTGCTGCATGGACAGCCAACAAGTAGGTCGCACATCAGCCAATACACCAAATGACATCAGCTAGCCAGCAAGTAGGTCGCACACCCAAGCAAACGCACCAGATGACATCAAACTTGCTGGTGAACAGCCATTCATAACTCAATGCTAATCTGGCAGGACAATCCAAATACCTACATTATCTACCTTCACTAAAATATATGCTTTACAGCCTCTACAAGGGATTAAATGAAGTCAGATAAGTATGTGGTTATATATGTGATCAAACTAAACTACTAATTAAACCATATACATTTATATTTAAAACATGTAAGGTAATATAGGATTATCTAAAATCGTAACAATATATATATATAAAAAATATACAAAAAAAAATACACTAATAATAATAAAAAAAAAAAGGCAAACCATCTGGTAAAGTTTGGTAAAGATCAGATGAAAAATGATAGCCCTATATCGTATTAACGAGGCAAAATATAGCATTTTTAACTAAATCAAGGGCCATAACTCCGCTGTTACTGGTCTGGCTGGTTTTCAAACTTGTCCGAGCTTTCATTGATATTAACAATCTGTTAAAGTTTATTAAAGATCGGATGAAAAATGAAGGCCCTTGGACAGTAGAGCTAACAATCATCAGCTCCAAAAAGTAGGTCAAGATCATAGATGAAATCCATGCATCCAAAAAGATGCACTACCCAAGACACAACTATGTCAAAATAGAATATGTTTCCTTCCGAAGATTAAGCTATAAGGTAGGTTTAAAACATCTAGTGCATTATTATGAATTATAGTTCATGAGAAAGTGATGTAACTATAACAATTTAAGTTATCTGCCCTTTGCTTGGATGGTGAAGGTCACATCCACATTTGCTTTGTGACGTTGCAATGTACCACTCAAGATACAACTATAAGCAAAGTTTGAAAGGTCTTAGTGCATACAGTTTGTGAAAAAGTGACATAAACGCCAAATTTGAAGGTAAAAATTATAAGGTTATCTGCCCTTTGCTTGGAGGGTCAAGGTCACTTCCACATTTGCCTTGTCACATTGCTATGTACCACTCAAGATACAGCTATAAGCAAAGTTTTAAAGTACTAGTGCATACAGTTTGTGAAAAAGTGACCTAAACGGAAAGTTGAACCTAAAAATTATTAAGTTATCTGCCCTTTGCTTGGAGGGTAAAGATCACTTCCACATTTGCTTTGTCACGTTGCGATGTACCACCCAAGATACAACTATAAGAAAAGTTTGAAAGGTCTAGTGCATACAGTTTGTGAAAAAGTGACCTAAACGCCAAAGTTGAAGGTAAAAATTATAAGGTTATCTGCCCTTGCTTGGAGGTCAAGGTCACTTCCACATTTGCTTTGTCACGTTGCGATGTACCACTCAAGATACAACTATAAGCAAAGTTTTAAAGGTCTAGTGCATACAATTTGTGAAAAAGTGACCTAAACGCAAAAGTTGAACCTAAAAATTAGTAAGTTATCTGCCCTTTGCTTGGAGGGTCAAAGTCACTTCCACATTTGCTTTGTCACGTTGCGATGAACCACCCATGATACAACTATAAGCAAAGTTTGAAAGGTCTAGTGCATACAGTTTGTGAGAAAATGACCTAAACGCAAAAGTTGAACCTAAAAATTATTAAGTTATCTGCCCTTTGCTTGGAGGGTCAAGGTCACTTCCACATTTGCTTTGTCACGTTGCGATGTACCACCCATGATACAACTATAAGCAAAGTTTGAAAGGTCTAGTGCATGCAGTTTGTGAGAAAATGACCTAAACGCAAAACTTGAATGTTGACGCCGCCGCCGGAAAAGCAACACCTATGTCTCTTTTTTTCTTCGAAAAGGCGAGACAAAAACTAATAATCTCAATTTCCTTGTGCAAATGTATTTCTAACAGTGATTTACAGTTACATATAGAAATTCTCTCCCCAGCCCAAATACAATAGGCTCGAAATGTGTCTAACCCGCTAAATATATATAATTCTTTGAACTAAGACCGTTCCATTTATGTGACAAAGGGGTGTTTTGGGGGAAAATGACTGATCGGACGCGAAGGCCTTTAAAGTGCTTAGCGGGATTTCATATTGAGAAACTGAAGTAAGAGAGCTAACCTTGAAATACTCACAGTTTCAGCCCAAGAAGAGTTACCTGTATGTAGGTATTGACTTCCCAAGAAATGGCTGCACGTGGACATATTAAATGTTCAACATCTTGCAAAATGGTTCAAAATCGTAACACTTGCCAGTAGCCAGGTCTAGGTCAGAAAAATATCTCCCAACAAGCACTGGCTCAACTTAAGTATCTGGAAAACTAGTTTGGTATATTTGGACGTATCACTGCGCGATAACATTTGCCGCATTCGCCCGTATTTATAATAAGCATTGGCTGAAGAAATATATAACAATATCATTAATTGATAAATATCGCTATTTTCTATTTCCACAATTGTGATAATCAAAAGATTCAAGATTGAATAAGTATCTTTCATTCTTTATTTCCACATTTTACTTGAATAATTATCTAAGTTATCATATTATAAACATTGATTGAAGAAACAACGGGTTGACGGGTCTATGGGTCTGAACACTAATATGGCATTAATGATAAGCATTGATTAATGACACTCGTTAATCCTTTTCATTTTCGACACGCCAACATAACATCAACCCTCTTCAACCCACAATGAGGGGTCTTATAATAGGCACTGAGGGGTCGGCGGATGGGTCGGCTGACGGGTCGACAGATTGACGGGTCTAAAGCCTAATACAGTTTTAATGGTAAGCATTTATTAATGATAGGCCGACGGGTCAACAGGCCTTGAATTCACCAACCATTCTTGAGAATGTTCTTAGACTTTAGCCCAAGTATGCAAATTTGAATCTCAAATATTTTTGTAAGTTTGAAGTATAAACATTTATAACAAGCTGCTATGTATAACTATGATAATGACTAATAAATAGTAACTTCATACATGACTTTATTGTTGAAGGTCAAATTTGAGTACTTTTGCTCAAGTCTAAGAATAATTTGAAGAATGGTTGGTAAAGATTCTTAGACTTAAGCCCAAGTATGCAAATTTCAATCAAAATATTTCTATAAGTTTAATGTATAAACGTTCACAACAAGTTGCTATGTATAAGTATGATAAATCTTAATATTTGTGAATGCAATTTGAGTACTTGAGCTCAAGTCTAAGAATAGTTTGAAGAATTCCAAGCCTGGTCCCAATATTTCAGTATCATTTATAACAGGCACTGGGTGATGTAACAAAAGTTTGGTTGAGGAGTCGACAGGTGAGGAGTCTCAGCCAGAACAGTAACATATTAATATTAAGTATTGATGAGACAATGGGAAGACAGGTCAACAGGTCCAAAAACATCAAGGTTGCCATTTATTACAATAGGTATTAAGTGATGTAACATGATGTCGGATTAACGGGTCTACGGATCTTAACACTGATACAGTAATGATAAGCATTGTGGGTTGAAGAGGGCTGATATTATGTTGGCGTGTCGAAAATTGAAAGGATCGATAAGTCTAAATATTTGTAACTGATGTGTAGCTGTGTATGTAAGTTAGTATATATTTTCATCTGTAAGGGGCGTCCGTGGCCGAGTGGTTAACGTCTCTGACTTGAAATCACTTGCCCCTCACCACTGTAGGTTCGATCCCTCAGGGGCCTAGGAATCTTTATGTGAGGAAGCTATCCAGCTGGCTTGCGGAACGTCGGTGGTTCTACCCAGGTGCCCGCCCGTGCACGAAAATTGCCCGGAGGGGCACCTGGGGTCTTCCTCCACCAATGGAAGCTGGAAAGTCGCCATATGACCTTAGCTGTTGGTGCGACTATAAAAGCCAATTCATTCATTCATCTGTAATACTTTGCTGTAGCTTGGGTGAATGTCCTGTATACGTCTTCATTTGATTTCCCATATCTGTATCTGAACATGTATTCGTCTAGAAATGCGAGTAGTTTGTGTGGCAGAATTCCTTTCATTTTCTTAATTTTCAACTTTGCACAACCCTGTAATCTTTCGACAGAGTTTGTACAGCAGCCTGATTTAGAGTTAAATTCTTTACTGTGATTTACAGTGTCGTGATGATATAACTCTATCGTAAGGGTGCAATAAACCCGACATTGATCTGAATAAATTGATAACATTAGCCAATCATTATATTTACTGACTATTTGATCCGTCGACCTGTCGACCCGTCTACCTTTAATTGTCAATGAACCGAAACCATGTCCATGTTTAAATACTAATCAAGTGATAAGGTAAATCATTATATATGACTAATTATATAATTACCTGTCTACTCGTCAAACTGTTAACCTTTTAATGTCAATGAACCGAAACCGTCCCATGTTTAAATACTAATCAAGTGATCAAGGTAAATCATTATATATGACTAATTATATAATTACCTGTCGACCTTTAATTGTCAATGAACCGAAACCGTCCATGTTTAAATACTAATCAAGTAATAAAGGTAAATCATTATATATCACTAAACATTATATAATTACCTATCGACCCGTCTCATTGAACCTAACAACACATACTTTTTTTCTTATATCATTACATGTCGACCTGTCGACCCCATCAACCTTTAATTCTCAATCAACCAAACAACACATAATTTATTTTTCTTCCGCCCACTTTGGAACTATGTATCCAGATACTTCAGGTGAAGCGTTTTAGAGGTATGTTATGTTATATGCATTATTTTGCCTTATAATAAGATTGAATTGGATTTTATAGTCGCACCAACAGCTAAGGTCATATGGCGACTTTCCAGCTTCCTTTGGTGGAGGAAGACCCCAGGTGCCCCTCCGGGCAATTTTCGCGCACGGGCGGGCACCTGGGTAGAACCACCGACGTTCCGCAAGCCAGCTGGATAGCTTCCTCACATAAAGATTCCTAAGCCCCTGAGGGATCGAACCTACAGCGGTGAGGGGCAAATGATTGCAAGTCAGAGACTCTAACCACTCGGCCACGGACGCCCCTCTTATAATAAGACCCCCCTTTTGTAAAATGCAATGCTCCCAGAGGTATATATATGTGGTACATTATATCTGGTACATTTTGTATATTTTTAAACTTGTTTTGCTAAATCTGTAATTACAACTTTTTGAATATATTCGAAAATAGATGAGCACACTTTATCTTTTTTGACAGAGTATATATTGTGTAATTTGGATTAATATCATGTATTCTATAATTTGGATAGAAACTGATAGTAATATCATTATTTGCTAAGATGTATACACTTCTGAATAACCAAGAAAAAAATGGACCACAAATGATGGCTGCAAGACAGGGATTTTTTCAAGAAAACTGGGAAAAGAAGTGCGAGATTGTCAAAATTGAGGGAAAAAATAGTGTAATTTTCGCTATTTAGTCGAATGTTTTTTAAGAGAATGCTCTAGGTATAATACCAATCAAGTATTGAGTTTTGTAATGATTTTCACATTCAGTGGAAAGTCTGTCATTTCTTCTCTTCTTTTTGATTGGGAATTTGTTTAACTCAGAATTGGGAAAGTACAGGTTTTTGCAGTGGAAAGCAGGGGCATAGCTGACCTGAAATGCATACGACAAACTAGTGGCATCCGGGGGCATGCTCCCATGTCGGATCTTTTTTAACTTGGCTATGCAATGGTGCGTTTTGGCGTATATCTGACAGAAAACTTTGCGGTATTTTAAGTAATATTTTTGGTCAAATTTAACATTTGACAAAGTTGAATTGTCCAAAAGAAAAAAATGTTAATGATCAGCGTTCGGTTTCAAACCCCGTGTTTGACCCTTAATCCCCTCCGACTTCAGCTATTTATTCTATATCCGGACTTTTCAAATTGATGTATAGGCCCGGGCCTATATGGCCTAATAGTAGCTACGCCGATGGAAAGAGGCCAACACTTAAATAGGTCAAAAGCCTCGAAAGATCAACAGCTCACAGGTTATCCTTGTAATGAAGCATGTTGGTAGTCTGATCGAGTCATGCATTAAACTATAGCATGTAATTCTGATTGTATTATGCAAATCCTGACCCCTTCACCCCAACTGCAGTCTATCCACACTACATTGCAATTATTGCATTTTTATTGTTATTGATCGACATGACCAAATAAGGAAGTTGCCTTCAAGGAGGTTCACCATCAGAGGATCTGGTACAGTGCTGATTGTTTAAGGCTTCTGGTTATGGTTTCCTAGCTGTCTCCACTATATAATTCAGGATATTAGGCTCCCAGGAAGCTCTTGGAAAGTATCCAGTTTATTTAGTAAAGCAGTACAAATTTTCCACAATTTGACTTTAGTTATTTTGGTCCATTCCTAACTTTCAAAGGTAAATAAACACTTGAAACACAAAAAGTTTGAATGCAGTGGTGGGTGTGTGTGTGTGTGTGGGGGGTGTGTGTGTGTGGGGGGGGGGAGGGGTGTGGAGGGAGCATAGGGCCCTCAGGAGGGCATACCTAGAGAAATTAGACTAGGGACAACATTTGTGTCAAATTCCCTATTATCGTAACCCTGATCTTCTTCCAAATATAAAAGTAATTTAAGGACTCTTCTGGACTATCACAACCTGACTTCTATGGTGATGTGATTTATAAACTGCGTAAGATTCTTGGTCTTGATCACTTTCATACTGTCTTAATATTCCCTACCCCGGAAAATTTATATCTGTCTAATCCCCCAGGTAAGTCCGTCTCCCCCATCTATTAAAACATTGATAGATGCATTACAGTTGATACATAATTTGGAGAAAACAACTTTTCAAAACTTCAATCCTGTTTGATATTTATTTTATCAATCCTTTCAAATTGTTGACAGCACCTTAAAGGGTCACAACTCATCTTGATTCGCAAGAAAATGGCAATATGTTAGTTTGTTACAAATTTTAATAATTTAATATTAGCTAAGAGATAGTTGAAAGCAAATCATGTTGGCATATTACTAATTTATATCTGTTACCTTCACTGTGAACATGTTAATGGGACTAGAGGCCAGTCGTATAGTAAAGTAGTACAGACTGGGCCAACTAGAGGCTAGTCCTAGAGTGAAGTAGTACAGACTGGGCCAACTAGAGGCTAGTCGTATAGTGAAGTAGTACAGACTGGGCCAACTAGAGGCTAGTCGTATAGTGAAGAAGTACAGACTGGGCCACTAGAGGCTAGTCGTATAGTGAAGTAGTACAGACTGGTCCAACTAGAGGCTAGTCCTATAGTGAAGAAGTACAGACTGGGCCACTAGAGGCTAGTCCTATAGTGAAGTAGTACAGACTGGGCCAACTAGATGCTAGTTGTATAGTGAAGTAGTACAGACTGGGCCACTAGAGGCTAGTCGTATAGTGAAGTAGTACAGACTGGGCCAACTAGATGCTAGTTGTATAGTGAAGTAGTACAGACTGGGCCAACTAGAGGCTAGTTGTATAGTGAAGTAGTACAGACTGGGCCAACTAGAGGCTAGTCCTATAGTGAAGTAGTACAGACTGGGCCAACTAGAGGCTAGTTGTATAGTGAAGTAGTACAGACTGGGCCAACTAGAGGCCAGTCCTATAGTGAAGTAGTACAGACTGGTCCAACTAGAGGCTAGTCCTATAGTGAAGAAGTACAGACTGGGCCACTAGAGGCTAGTCGTATAGTGAAGTAGTACAGACTGGGCCAACTAGAGGCTAGTCGTATAGTGAAGAAGTACAGACTGGGCCACTAGAGGCTAGTCGTATAGTGAAGTAGTACAGACTGGGCCAACTAGATGCTAGTTGTATAGTGAAGTAGTACAGACTGGGCCAACTAGAGGCTAGTTGTATAGTGAAGTAGTACAGACTGGGCCAACTAGAGGCTAGTCCTATAGTGAAGTAGTACAGACTGGGCCAACTAGAGGCTAGTCCTATAGTGAAGTAGTACAGACTGGTCCAACTAGAGGCTAGTCCTATAGTGAAGTAGTACAGACTGGGCCAACTAGAGGCTAGTTGTATAGTCAAGTAGTAAAGACTGGGCCAACTAGAGGCTAGTCGTATAATGAAGTAGTACAGACAGGGCCAACTAGAGGCTAGTCCTATAGTGAAGTAGTACAGGCTGGGCCAACTAGAGGCTATACAGGCTGGGCAAACTAGAGGCTAGTCCTATAGTGAAGTAGTACAGACTGGACCAACTAGAGGCTAGTCATATAGTGAAGTAGTACAGACTGAGCCAACTAGAGGCTAGTCGTATAGTGAAGTAGTACAGACTGGGCCAACTAGAGGCTAGTCGTATAGTGAAGTAGTACAGACTGGGCCAACTAGAGGATAGTCGTATAGTGAAGTAGTACAGACTGGGCCAACTAGAGGATAGTCGTATAGTGAAGTAGTACAGACTAGGCCAACTAGAGGCTAGTCGTATAGTGTAGCAGTGCTCACACTGGCCATTTTAAATTAATAGCCACACATTTTTTAGTTAAGAAAATAATAGCCAACTTTAATGCGTAAGAAAATTTGGTCAGTCGTAAGAGCCAAATTTTCAATCAGTTTTTATTAGACTATCAGGGCCTCCTCTGGCTATATTTTTCTTTTTGTCACACTTTCTCAAAGTGAAAAGTAGGAGCCTAGACTAGAATTCATTTAAAAGTAGGATTCCAGGAACTCCTTACACATTGATAAAACAAAGAATGATGGATTAATTAATGAATAGAAATATACTTTATGTATCTGTCATCTATATATCGTTTTTTCTTTCCACCAACATGTATTTGTAAAGGACAGTTTTTGTAAAAAAGAAAAAAAAATCCGAAATTATGTACCATCCGAAGTACTATGACACTGCGTTTTACGGCCCGAAAATTTCAAACATTTAATCGAAATACCATCAATTACGAAAAATTTTTCATGCATTGATGTGTTTTGAATGCCAAAAATGGTCTTTCTTATCAAAGGGGAAAGAAAACACAACCCTAATAGTAGGATAATGTAGTTTTATGTCATTAATTGTCGATCTCAAAGTTGTGACAAATTGAAACTGCCGACACGAAGCCAGGCACAATATTCAAACTTCTTATTGTTTCAATGTTTAATTACTTTATTGCAAGTGTTTTCACAGTTCACAATACACATGGGAGTTTGCTACCTATCGGGATCATGATGGGATAGCTATTAATGCAGATGAAAGTAGCGACTATGTTCATAAAAGTGCGTGCACAAATTAATTTCATCTCTTCGTAGTTTGTGTACACAAAAACAAACAGGAAACTGTACCTACTGTTGGATGCGTAACGGATTGTTTGATTGGTCAATCGCCCGAAAGATAACAAATAACGGCATATCTGATTGGCTAGTCGGTCCATTAATCACATGATGTTTGTATCAACAGTGCCGATTATCCGACAACGAAGTGCCAATTAAGGGAATTAACAACTTTTCAATTGATAAGCGCTTGGCGACATCACAGGGGGCTTGAACGGATTATGTAATGTTTATTGCGGTCATTTATTACTTGGGGTGTCAAACAGACCATTATAGAAAAAAATTATAAAAAATATAAAAAAATAAAAAATCAAAAATAAAATAATCGCCATTTCTTGTCGACATTTCTTTAAAATAATCGACAGTATTATAAAATAATCGCAAATGGCGACCATGGCGTATGGTAGCGTGAGCACTGGTGTAGTACAGACTGGGCCAACTAGGTTACACCATTGATTTTCCTTCTTTGTTTTATATAGGACGAATGTATATCAAGAGATAAAAAATGCGCATTTTTTTCTGTAGAAAATTTTAAAACACATATCAATCAAACGATCGAGCGTCCGCCAATATAAAAATGCAATAAAAACAGGGGGTCATGGATCATGTAAGAACAAGCCAATCTGTTGAATGACGTCACATTCTATTTTGACATGTCACAGATAGATTTACCCCATTTCTACTTTCGCTTTACTGTCTATGGCAATTATAATTAAATATCTCAAACAAACACTAATCAGTGTTCATAATACATCATTTGGCTGAATTATAGGTAATAATAACAAAAAGCAATCAAAAGTATGCATTTTGTATCACTAGTAAGGCAGGGAAACGTTTTTTATTAGGCACTATTTGACTATACACCACGGAAGCACAAGCGCAATGGTGCAATGTAACCTTAAAGGGAACCACACAAAGTTCATAATTTTTAAATGTAAAGTTTTCATATTCTCAGCTATATATCCCGCTCAAAAATGCATAATTTGTGCAAATCGAACAAGCATTGACCGAGATATGGATATTAGAAAAAGTTGAAATTTACCAAATTCAATGACTTTTTTCTTTAGTTTTACACTATTTGAATTGTCATATGAATCAATAAACATCAATAAAACCAGTGAATAAAACATGCATTTTAGTAACCAGCAGGACTTTGCATATGAACAATACTCAGATTTGCACACCAAAACGTGTTTACTTATTAAAATTCCATCAATTTGTGGCATATTATCTATTTTTAGTTGAGTATACATGCTCAAACATGCCTCAAATTACACTAAAAGTCAGTGTTTTTATGTATATTAACAATATATTACAAGTTAAACCCTTCTAAAACTGTCCACAATATCCTATTTTTTGGGGGTAGGGGAAAGATTTAGTGGTGGCAAACCTATCAAACTTTTTTTTTTGAAGATTTTTTTTTGAAAACAAAAAAAAAAAAAAAAAAATTTGAAAAAAAGAAATTAAAAAAAAAAAATTAAATTAAAAAATTTAAAAAAAAATATTAAAAAAAAAAAAATTAAATCAAAAAAAAAAAAATAATAATTTAAAAAATAATTAAAAAAAAAAAAGTTTGGTAAGGATCGGATGAAAAATGAAGGCCCTCTCGTCTTAACGAGGCAAAATATAGCATTTTGAACTAAATCAAGGGCCATAACTAAGCTGTTACTGGTCCGATATGTTTGGTTTTCGAACTTGTCTGAGCCTATATTGATATTAACAATCCGATAAAGTTTGGTAAAGATCAGATGAACAATGAAGCCCCTATCGTCTTAACGAGGCAAAATATAGCATTTTTAACTAAATCAAGGCCTATAACTCCGCTGTTTCTTGTTTGAAATGGCTGGTTTTCAAACTTGTTCGAGTTTTCAATGACATAAACAAGCTGATTAAGTTTGGTAAAGATCGGATGAACAATGAAGCCCCTATCATCTTAAGGGTGCCCTCTGGTGAATATCAAAACAGATAGAATTTTTTATTTCCCTGTTTTTTATGAAGACTAACATATTACTAGTTAGTTTCTGGAAAAATAATGATGGGTCGGTGATTTAACTTTTTCGCAAAATTAATCTTTAGTAATACACTCTCACAGTGCGGTTTTAAATTCTGAATCAGCTGCAAATTGTGTATGGCAACTTACATGTGTGTAGTGTGGTTTGCAGAACAGGTATCGATTTTCCGTCTTTTTTAATGTAATAGATCATACTTTAGGACGAAAAATTAAGGGTTGGGGTATTTTTATCACCATCTGAAAAATTAGTACATCCCTTGTCATTACCCCACCCAGTTTACTATAAATTGCATTTTTAAATTTGTGATCCATAAATTTTTCATGATAAAGGAACAGATAACTTTTTGAGATATTTTGTCTACAATATATACAAGACCTGAGTATCAGAATGAAAAAATAAAAATTGGGGGTCGGTGTGCATATAAGAAAGATATTCAATAAAAACTGAGAAAAAAATGTGCTTTTTTAGATTTCGACGAGCTCTGACATATAACGGCATAGGTCTGTAACAAATAATAGGAAAATACTTTTTATTCCTGTCTATGTATATGCTTACACATGTCTTTGTAATAAAGTTTAAATTAAGTGAATATCTTAAATGGTTTTTGAGAAATACCATCTTTTGTACCCCTACCCCCCATTTTGGCTTATGTTAAAAATTGTCAATTTTGGGCACAACATGTGAGGTCAAAAAAAAAATCTATTTTTTTTTTTTTTTTTTTGCACTAAAATATCCCTATTGGGCATAAGTTTGTTACTGTATAATTATTTTTTCCAGTTTTATTATAATTTTTGAAATATAACAAATGTAAATTTCCGGAAGTGCAAAAATCCAAAACCTCAGCAGAGGGCACCCTTAAGGCAAAATATAACATTTTTTACTAAATCAAGGGCCACAACTCCGCTATTATTGGTCTGATATGGCTGGTTTTCGAACTTGTTCAAGCTTTCAACGACATTAACAATCTGATAAAGGTTGGTAAAGATCGGATGAACAATGAAGCCCCTATCGCGTTAACGAGGCAAAATATAGCATTTTTAACTAAATCAAGGGCCATAACTCCACTGTTACTATTCCGATATGGCTGGTTTTCGTCCTTGTCTGAGCTTTTATTGATATTAACAATCTGATAAAGTTTGGTAAAGATCGGATGAACAATAAAGCCCCTAGTGTCTTAACGAGGCAAAATATAGCATTTTTAACTAAATCAAGGGCCATAACTCTGCTGTTACTAGTCCGATATGGCTGGTTTTCGAACTTGTATGAGCTTTCATTGATATTAACAATGTGGTAAAGTTTGGTAAAGATAGAATGAAAAACGAAGGCCCTATCATCTTAACGAGGCAAAATATAGCAATATAGCAGTTTTAACTAAATCAAGGACCATAACTCTGGTGTTACTGGTCCGATCTGGCTGGTTTTCGAACTTGTCCAAGCTTTCATTAATATTAACAATGTGGTAAAGTTTGGTAAAGATAGGTTGAAAAATGAAGGCCCTATCGTCTTAACGAGGCAAAATATAGCATTTTTACTAAATCAAGGGCCATAACTCCGCTAATACTTGGCCAATCTGGCTGGTTTTCGAACTCATCCAAGCTTTCATTGATATTAACAACCTCTTAAAGTTTGTTAAAGAATGGATGAAAAATGAAGGCCCTATTGTCTTAGCGAGACAAAAGTTAACGACGGACGGACGACGGACGGATGGCGGACAACTCGGCATCCGATAAGCTCTGCTGGCCTTCGGCCAGTAGAGCTAAAAATAAGTAGAAATAAAACAAGAAATGTCACTGTAAGTGACAAATGTGCCCCGAAGTGGTTTTAACCTTTGACCTCTAAGTGTGACCTTAACCTTGGAGCCACGGATCTGGATATTGTGCCCGACATGTCGTCTTGTAGTGGTGAGCACTTGTGCCAAGTTATGTGAAAATCCGTCCAGGAATGTCAGAGTTATTGACCTGACGCAATTGTACAGACGGAAAGACGGATGGACTGACGGAGCGACTACTATATGCATATATATATAACATTTATATATAATAATATAAAAACAAAAGACTGTGTAAGTTTGGTTAAAACTGCTCAAGAAATATGGCTTGTATCGACTGTTAACATGTAAAACTGCATTTTTGCTAATTCAGGGGCCATAACTCCAGTGTTACCAGTCCGAGCTGGCCCATTATCGAACTCATCCGAGATCTTACGGTCATATACAATCTGTGCAAGTTTGGTTATGATTGCTCACGTAATGTGGCCTCTATCGGGTAAATAAGCTAAACGTTGACGACAGACAAGACGACGGACGACAGAGAGGTCACAATAGCTCACCCTTCTCAGGTGAGCTAATAAAAAATCATATGATGCTTTAAGGCTATAATAATTTAAATTCTTGTTTTGTTGATCTAACGACACTTTTATTTAATAATATGATGTACAACTGCTAGAAATTTGAATTAATATCGATGATTAAACAACAAACATATACGAGTCCGTGTGTTTTCCAGTTCAAATATTTTCATTAATAATAATTCAACTAAACTTAAACAAACTAACCTGTCACCAATAATGGCAAAATTACTCTACAGAACTGTTCATCAAAACTCTGTCCAGGTCATATAATAATGTATATGTGCCAATTAAACGTAAAGGTTATTCAAGAATTCACAGTATGAGCGTTTTCTCTCGTAGTTGTATTGGCACCATTTACACTTCCATATTACCTCCAGTTCTTTTAAAATAGCTAAGAACATATGTTTCAAATGAGGAGTCATTACAAATGAATGCATCATTTTAATCAATTAAGTAAACATGACTTTACTATGGATGGTTGTTTACCAAATGCCAACAGATGTTTGCAAGCAATTGTGAACGTTTTTAGATTCAGAATGCTTTCACAGTAACGATTAATGACTTTTTATTTCACAGCAGTAGTGGTTGCCATTTCATGAGCAGCAAGCCGCAGTAGCAGCAGTAGTAGTTGCAGTAGAAATAGCAGCAGCAACAGCAGTAGTGGTAGTAGTAGTAGTAGTACCAGCAGTAGAAATAGCAGCTGCAACAGCAGCAGTAGTAGTAGCAGTAGAGATAGCAGTAGTAGTAGCAGCAGAAATAGCAGCAGCAACAGAAACAACAGCAACTATAGGTGCACATTGTATTAACAGCAGTAGCAACAGCAGCAGCAGCAGTAATAAAAGCAATTCCAGAGGCAGAGAACCTAATTACCGCAAATGCCCTTTATAATAACCACACAGTACGGGCATTTCTAAGTCATCAAATGACCGTCCTTTTAAGTACATAGTGTTTTGTAAGTAATCTGCCTTTGCATCATTGTTTTCAAACACTGAGAAAGCTACAAATTCACTGAATTTCTAATATTTCAAGAGATCCAAAGACTCTGTTATTCCGGAAGAAGTGTATAGTTTCACATATATATTTTCACTGTTTATTCCGGAAGCAGTGTATAGTTTCACATATATATATTCACTCTGTTTATTCCGGAAGCAGTGTATAGTTACACATATATATATTCACAACAGCCTCTGTATCCTTTTGTCCGCCAGTAAATGAGTAAACACAAGGTATTTCAATTTCTGCATAATGTTAATTATGCTAAAATTCTCTTTCTCGCAAATAAATTTTCGTTCAAATTCTATTTCTTGCTCAAATTTCATTTCTTGCTGATTGTAGACAAACTACAGGTCACGTGCAAAAACCGGCCTTGGTATCAGATTGGCCAAAAGCTAATAATAGTTTTAGGATGTCATGTAGGTAGAAAACTTTGTTGTCATTTTTTTTTGTTTTGATTCGATTGGCAAGTAGTGTCTTAATATTCGAGTTTGTTGCTTACCTTTCTCTATGCTTTGTTGATTTACTCATATTAAAGTTTGTTGCTTACCTTTCTCTATGCTTTGTTGATTTACTCATATTAAAGTTTGTTGCTTACCTTTCTCTATGCTTTGTTGATTTACTCATATTAAAGTTTGTTGCTTACCTTTCTCTATGCTTTGTTGATTTACTCATATTAAAGTTTGTTGCTTACCTTTCTCTATGCTTTGTTGATTTACTCATATTAAAGTTTGTTGCTTACCTTTCTCTATGCTTTGTTGATTTACTCATATTAAAGTTTGTTGCTTACCTTTCTCTATGCTTTGTTGATTTACTCATATTAAAGTTTGTTGCTTACCTTTCTCTATGCTTTGTTGATTTACTCATATTAAAGTTTGTTGCTTACCTTTCTCTATGCTTTGTTGATTTACTCATATTAAAGTTTGTTGCTTACCTTTCTCTATGCTTTGTTGATTTACTCATATTAAAGTTTGTTGCTTACCTTTCTCTATGCTTTGTTGATTTTCTCATATTAAAGTTTGTTGCTTACCTTTCTCTATGCTTTGTTGATTTACTCATATTAAAGTTTGTTGCTTACCTTTCTCTATGCTTTGTTGATTTACTCATATTAAAGTTTGTTGCTTACCTTTCTCTATGCTTTGTTGATTTACTCATATTAAAGTTTGTTGCTTACCTTTCTCTATGCTTTGTTGATTTACTCATATTAAAGATAATGCCGATTCATCTTTTTAACAAGTGCATATCTTACAATTTTGCCTTTGCTTGTTTACTTACCTGGCCATTGTTTTAGTGTGCACTTATTAGATGGACATTTTACCCCATCTTTTTACAATAATTTTGAAAATTCTAACCCGTTAATTAGGTTGAATGCAGTATGTAAGTTGTCCTTGAAAGCTTGTTTGTTCTTTTCATTTATTAGATGACATAATGTATATATATACCATTGAATAAAATATTACATAATGTACACATTACATGTACCCCATCCACCCCTTCTCCACTAAGCGAAAAACGAGGTTGGCTTGGGTATAAAATAAAACCTTAATTTCGGCTTAAAAAGTTTGCATATTGTAAAAATTAAAACATTTAATAGGTAATTTTAAACAGGTTATCACATTTTTTCAGTAAAAAATGTTTTTAAATGTGTTCTGTTGTCGAAATATGCGTTATATAAAATCCTTCTAATATAAGCTTTTCTATCTCTTAATGGAATTAAGGCGGGACCATGTAAAGAGAACATTTATTGAATAAAATTATGTTTATATATTATGAAACTTGTATTACATAATGTACAGCACAGTTATTGAATAAAATATTGTTTACACTATAATGCAACTGGAATTATATAATGTACAGTACATCTATTGAATAAAAGTTTTAGACTATAATGCAAGCTGTATTACGTAATGTACAGCACACTTATAGAATAAAACATTGTTTACACTATAATGCAAGTTGTATTACATGTACAGCACATTTATTTAATAATATATTGTTTATACTATAACGCAAGTTGTATTACATAAATGTACAGCACATTTATTGAATAAAATATTGTTTATACTATAATGCAAGTTGTATTACATAAATGTACAGCACATTTATTGAATAAAATATTGTTTATACTATAAAGCAAGTTGAATTAGCAACAGCAGCCGAATTATAAATCAGCTTTAATAGTCTGTTTTAAGTGAGATTTTGAGATATGGCAAGCATGCGACTTTCGATGTACTATTCGCTACTGATTGAGAAGAGCGTATAGAAATATTGACAAAATGACATGCTACGGGAATAAATGTAACAGAAGCATGTTGTCATTTCATTCAAGATATTGCATTAAGAGAAGCATTAGAGATTTATCAGCCTCCTACAGAATGTTCCACTTTTACTTGACATTGTTACAATGCAGTATTCAAACCACTGACAGAGCAGAAGCTGGAGCGAATCTGCACCCATGTCTGCCTCTATAACACATCTAGTGACCTATGAATTCTATCTAAAAACTCCCACCCCTTGCCTCTAGGGCATGTAAATGTCTATGAATCCATATGAACACTCCCACCCGCCCCATGTGGTTCTGGGGGCCCCGTTTGGTTCCGGGGCAAAGAATAGGGCCACTGCAGATGGAGGGGTAGGCCAAAGTGAGAGGGTTAGAACACGCCCCACCCCCCAAATTCATGTTCATTTTATCATTTTTTGTTCATGCTCATTAAAGGTCTTCATCATGACCCCTGTATTGTTTCAGGTGCCATCTCGCTCAAATCACTAGAGCAGTGGCAGAAAAAACATAAACGTGGCTCCAGCGTAAATGGAGTGTCTACAATAGAATATGCAGCAACTCTGCAGGTGAGAAGGTTCTAAGCCCATACTCCATATTTTATCTCGATGTACATGGAGGATGAGCCTGGCATGTTCATTCCTGTTAGGCACCATATATCCTTTCATGTGTTGGCGCACTTTAAAACCCCAATTCAATTCAATTACATTCCGACCCATCGCCTCTAGGGCATGTAAATGTCTAAGAATCCATATGTCCAATCCCACCCACTGCCTCTAGGGCATGTAAATATCTATGAATCCATATGTACATTCCCACCCCTTGCCCCTAGGGCATGTAAATGTCTATGAATCCATATGTACACTCCCACCCACTGCCTCTAGGCATGTGAATGTCTATGAATCCATATGTACACTCCAACCCCCAGCCTTTAGGGCATGTGAATGTCTATAAATCTATATGTACACTCCCACCCCTTGCCTTTAGGGCATGTGAATGTCTATGAATCCATATGTACAATCCCATCCATTGCCTCTAGGGCATGTAAATGTCTATGAATTCATATGTACATTCCACCCTAGCCGTTAGGGCATGTAAATACACATGACTCCATATGTACACTCCCACTGATTGCCTCTAGGGCTTGTGAATGTCTATGAATCCATATGTACACTCCCACCCCCAGCCTCTAGGGCATGTAAATGTCTATGAATCCATATGTACACTCCCACCTCCTGCCTCTAGGCAATGTAAATGTCTGTGAATCCATATGTACACTCCCACCACCAGCCTCTATGGCATGTAAATGTCTATGAATCCATATGTACCCTCCCACCCACAGCCTCTATGTCATGTAAAGGTCTATGAATCCATATGTACACTCCCACCCACAGCCTCTATGGCATGTACAGGTCTATGCATCCATATGCACACTCCCACCCCCAGCCTCTAGAAGTTACAAATAACTACATGCCTACAAAGAAGAAATCAATTGATAAAGAGACTGTGTAGCTTTAAGCAATGTCTCCATCCTATTGTAAGGCAATTAAAGAAACTAACCTGTCAAATTACATCAAAATTACATTTACAAAACTCTATCCATGTGTTCAGGTCATATAATAATGAATATATGTGACAATTAAAAGTAAAGGTTTATTCATGTTTTCTTAAAAACACCCATGATCAAATATGCGTAAAATAAATTATGAGTTGGCTCTTAATTTGATGCTCCAGTTTTGGGGTTTGGCCTGGCTGGTTAAAACTGTTTATATAATTGTGTCTATAGGGTTTGGATTCTCAATACATGCAAGTTATATTAATTCGGCTATCGTTGGCAGGATAGCTTCTTTAAGTGAAGTCCCCATGTTTTGCAGTCAACTGAGCAAGAGCCTGCAGGTATGTCTTTACTAGTAAATCATTATATATCAGCTTGTATATTTATATCATATACTGGTATTTGCAATTTTGATTAATACCTGTATGCCACATTAGCTATATCATCAATGTATTTGGCCATAAATCTGTCACGAAATGTTTATACATCATTGATTTTGTTTGAAAATGGCTTCTGTTTTAAGATGAAACAAAAAATATACATGTGCAGGTAAAACTGAAACACAACTAAAAAATGTGTTCTTATAATTCAAATGCCCCACTTACAGATCAGTTGCTTACAAAAGGTTTGTCTAAAAAAAAGTAAGTCTTCATTATGTCTGAGAATAGGACTTGAATTTAAAACCTATTCACACAGACTTCATGGACAGACAGACCGATATCAAGAAGAATGTGGTGCGTGTGTGTGTGTGTGTGTGGTGGGGGGTGTGTGTGTGTGTGTGCGTGTGTGTGCATGCGTGCGTGCGTGATGGGGTGGATGTGCACCAACTGGGGTCTCCAATTTTGTCCTGGTAGACTCTGCTAATGTATTAAGTGTCCCATTTATCATGTTAAGCCAGTGAGGGAAGGCATATTACTAAGGGTCAATATGACATAATATTCAAACATTACTCCGTATGTGGTTGACACATCGAAGTGGTAAGGAAAGGGATTTCAACTCAGAACTACATAACTACACCTATAATATTAGAACCCTAATAAGATATATATGAACTCCGTATGTGGTTGATATGTCTAAGTGATAAGGAAAGAGATCACCTAAGATCTAAGAACCGACATAATGACTGATACACAATAACTGGCAGTAACTTACAGGAAACATTAAGGCTGGGTGACCGACCTATATTATGACCTTGTATTGCGTGTGGGTACCAGACCCTCTATTATATGCAGGTACTTGGGTACCAGCTTATGGTAATTTCCCATGGAATAAATTGGTTGGATGAGCATATGTTAGGCCATATAATTTATGAGTTGATTTTTTTTTGTGGTAAAGGCAATTTACCACCCCATTTTTCCTGGGTAGAACCAGTAACTAGGCTCGCGTTAACCATTCGCCAAATCGCCATAGACGAAAAGAAACCCGAACTGGCGAATGAAAATCGTAAGAAATACATAGCAAATTCGCCAGACACCGGCGACCTGGCGAATCCAAATTTCCGACCGATTTTGTCTAGAAAATCTCGGAAAATCACGAATTCTAATATACGACGTCTTTTGACTGTTTATATGCCAATATCCCGCTGGGTGTTGTTAGCTAATTAGCGACAATCAATTTGGACCAATAACTAATTATCACAGTGTTTACTGAAAACCGCTGTCAAATTGTTGTGTGTGCGATAGATGCCGCCCACTGTTCCACTTCTTGCTGTCAATCAAATAGTCTGTGTCCCCGTGCTCAATATTATCCATACATTTAATTGCATTATCGAGCTGGGTAAAACATCAAATAACGTGGCGCCCTCTTACAGCCAAAATGGCTGATCAAAACAGAAAGTGCATGAAGTGTGACACTGTTTGTTTAAGAATTAATCAGCCAGAGATGCTCTGTTTAAATGCCGACGGTCTTTTTGAACTCCACGATCACTGGTAAATGTGGAGTGCCCAGCCCAATAATTAGTTGTACACACAGTTACATAAACTGAAACAATGGCAAGTGTGAACATAAAATTATGTAGCATTTCCGAATTTTGTCTCACAATGCATCGCGATCTTTCTAGCTTCTTTGGAACCTCTGTTAACAGGAAACAGCCAGAGACTGAGTCACAGACTCTAATATGCATTAACTTACATTAAATTAAATACAATTTTTAAAAAGCTTGAATACTTATTACAGTGCAACTCAACTTTTAATTATAAGCACTAAATAAGCAGATTGCAGCATGCATATGATAAGGAAATATTGATACCTACAGGTTTATATTATAGCATACTCTTTTACTCTTACTTTTGATGTGTACGCAAATGCGAGGTTTTAGCGCCTTCAATTAAAGTTCCAAAATATCTCGGTAAAAGTCTGGCTAAAGGGTTTAAAATCCTAACGCTAGTTTTATTTCATACCCCAGCCAACCCCATTTTCACTTCTTGGAGATGCGGTTGGACGGGTTATGAAAGTTAATACTCGTCCCATGATCCCCTGGCAACATATACAACATAATAGTCACAAACAATACAACAACATAATGTGCAGGCATAATTACCTCCGACTTGTACTTCAGCTTCCAAGACATCCACATTCAATTCCTCCATGTATAAATCGCTATATTGTACACGGAATAAATCTTTCTCCAAAATTGTTCACAAATTATTCCTCAGTGAGCGTCTAATGCTAACTACAAATGGTTTTGTTGTTTCATGTAATTAACTAAACTCTTCAACTCTCTCTACAAATTTAATTTTCACCCTTGAAACAGAGAGCATCGATTACAGTAACTTTCCAATAAGGGTTTTGAGCAATTTCACTTGCAACTATATTTACTAAAGACCTACAAACTCATATGTTAGACACTTTTATATGTCAGCTTAATTAGCAGCAATTAAAGGCTTGTTGATACGTCTGGACAGTTTTAAAATTGTACCTTCAAGAGACAAACGGCAATCTTGATTTTTTAAAAAACTTGCGGTGTCTGGTTAGTTTTCTACATAAGATGCATCTATTCAATTGTTAATATTAATTATTAAATTAAGAATAGTAATAAAGCAAATTGTTTTTGCATATTACAAGCAGTTGATTATATTGCACCTATAATACACTGAAGGCTATGGTAGAATAAGAAGCGAAAATGATAACTTAGAATTTTATTTAATTATATGCAAGTACGTTTAAGGTCAAAATGATACTGGATTAAAAAATCGAGAAGCAAGTGTAGATGCTTGATAAAAAGATTGCCATGTGTCACTTTAAGCTTAGAGTCACTGATATTAACACATTCAGCTGTAGAGGAATTTTAATTACAGCTGCATTTAAGCTTAAAGACACAGCTACTAACCCCTTCAGCTATTTGCAATACAGCTGCTCATGGCTACACTTACTTTTTAAGCTTATATTCTAGACCTTGATTTAAACACTTTAAACTTAAATGACATATAATCTTGCACCATTCACACACTAATGTAAAAACAAAATATTTACTATTTGATCCATATTTCAATCAAAGAAATATTAATTTTTGCTATTAAAATCCATATTTACACAGACTCGATGTACAACACATTCGATCAGCTGCTTAACTGCACTATCCAATTTGTATTTGATTAGACACTTAGAATTAGTTAAAAAAGAATGATTAATTTTTACTATTAAATCCATATTGTCACCTGAGTTATGTCAATACCACATTCAGCCACTAAACTGCACTTTCCAGTCAGTTTGAATCAAACAACTTTTGATTAGACACTTCAATACACTGATTGCATGCAGATGTATAGATAAATATAAATGCAATTGTTGGCCAATAAAAATCTTGTCAGCTAACAGTAACCTGAATCATGCTCATGTACAATCCTTGAAACATAAAGTGTTGTTTATCAGCCAGCAATATCATGTTTGCACGTATTGATACATGATGATGTGCGATAGGGCTGCTCGACACGCATTATTACTTTTTATTTTTTCACCAATATTCGTTCATGTGTACCACATTACTGTATGAATATGTCCCACATGGGCAAGCAACTCAATCTGTGTACCTTTAAATTCGTTGTGCCCTGTGGGGTTTTAATGAGCGAGGAGAATTGGTAATCAGGGTATTGTAAATTGGGGTTGCAAAGGTCATTAATTTGTTTGAACAGCCTTATAGCTAGTATAGTCTCTCATGAATAGGGATGAAGAAGGCCAGAAATCAATAATGTAAACTGACCCTTTTTTGTATCCAAGGCCTATACTACAGGTAACAGCTTTCATGACTTGCATGTTTCACTATAAAACACTCATGTTTTTCTCATTGCTTTATTACAGACGCAAGATAGGGAAACATTTTTTCTTTCTCAAATTAATCTTTTCCTTTCTAAGGCTAGCCAGTTTTGTCGAAATATTGTTCATTATTTTTTGTTGTTAATATAGTATTTCAATACCCAACAACTCATAATGAAAACAATAATTTTGACATGACTTGCAGAGGTAATTAAGTGATCACAAGCGAGCTCCTATGGTATCACATGAAAGAATCAAGCAAAAATGAATAAATCAATATATTAAAAATTCAGTAGCTTGACGATCTGAAAAAAACTACAAATGCGATTACAAAGGAAGTAGTCTATTGTCATAAAAAAGAAAACGGTAACATAATATTGCCATAAAAAAATGAAAAAAGAATCTTTGCAAAGAAACATGAAGACAATTAGCTGTAGAAATGGTATTTTAAATGCAGGTGGTAATACACATCGAGTAAGATTATGAAAAAACCTTTTATTTGTTTACCATTATCGCCATCCCGTTTTTCAGTAAATGCAATCGGGACTCTTTGCAGAATTCCGTATTCGGACTGGAATAGTCTGATTTCATTCGTGCCAAACCCGAAACAACCTTGGTAATTTAAAATTTGTTACGGAAATTATAATAAAATGACACGACGTCATTGACTTGCGTCATCATCGTATGTCATCACACATTATGACGTATGTCTTTTTGAATGTATTAGTACAGATTTTTTTTCTTTCTTTCTTTCTTTCCTCCTTTCTTGTACACACATTTTGATTATCATGACAGCTTCATTTCTGAGTATTTCCTGTTCGACTTTTATACTTATTTTTACCTGCAGGCTTTTTGTGAAGTTCAGGGAGATCTTTAACGTGCATATGGTATGTCTCTCCTCTCCCTGCACAGGGGACCAATGGCTTTACATCCCTAGAAAGGATGGCATACTTTCACAGTAACTTTAACTATCTTGCCCGTATACAATATAGATCTAAGGGAGTGCTTTTTCAATTCCTGAAACATGACCCCACTGGTAGTCGAACCCAGGACTTTTGAATCGAGAGGCAAGTATGTTCAAAACTCGGCCATCGCATATTTTTACCGGCACAGGCACAGTAACGTTATGGTCAATTATGAAAAAAGTTATTTAACCAGTAGGTAAGTGAATATAATTATTCAGAACAACACAAGGTCTAGATGGTCTAATAGATGGTTTAAGGCTCCCCCAAGAACTGGTTCGGGTTTAAAAAGTATTTTTACCCTATGCTGTATGGTTGTCATCAAGTATGTGTACCCTATGCTGTATGGTTGTCATCAAGTATGTGTACCCTATGCTGTATGGTGGTCATCAAGTATGTGCACCCTATGCTGTATGGTTGTCATCAAGTATGTGTACCCTATGCTGTATGGTTGTCATCAAGTATGTGTACCCTATGCTGTATGGTGGTCATCAAGTATGTGTACCCTATGCTGTATGGTGGTCATCAAGTATGTGTACCCTATGCTGTATGGTGGTCATCAAGTATGTGTACCCTATGCTGTATGGTGGTCATCAAGTATGTGTACCCTATGCTGTATGGTTGTCATCAAGTATGTGTACCCTATGCTGTATGGTGGTCATCAAGTATGTGTACCCTATGCTGTATGGTTGTCATCAAGTATGTGTACCCTATGCTGTATGGTGGTCATCAAGTATGTGTACCCTATGCTGTATGGTTGTCATCAAGTATGTGTACCCTATGCTGTATGGTTGTCATCAAGTATGTGCACCCTATGCTGTATGGTTGTCATCAAGTATGTGCACCCTATGCTGTATGGTTGTCATCAAGTATGTGCACCCTATGCTGTATGGTTGTCATCAAGTATGTGTACCCTATGCTGTATGGTTGTCATCAAGTATGTGCACCCTATGCTGTATGGTGGTCATCAAGTATGTGTACCCTATGCTGTATGGTTGTCATCAAGTATGTGCACCCTATGCTGTATGGTGGTCATCAAGTATGTGTACCCTATGCTGTATGGTTGTCATCAAGTATGTGCACCCTATGCTGTATGGTGGTCATCAAGTATGTGCACCCTATGCTGTATGGTTGTCATCAAGTATGTGTACCCTATGCTGTATGGTGGTCATCAAGTATGTGTACCCTATGCTGTATGGTTGTCATCAAGTATGTGTACCCTATGCTGTATGGTTGTCATCAAGTATGTGTACCCTATGCTGTATGGTGGTCATCAAGTATGTGTACCCTATGCTGTATGGTGGTCATCAAGTATGTGTACCCTATGCTGTATGGTTGTCATCAAGTATGTGTACCCTATGCTGTATGGTGGTCATCAAGTATGTATACCCTATGCTGTATGGTTGTCATCAAGTATGTGTACCCTATGCTGTATGGTGGTCATCAAGTATGTGTACCCTATGCTGTATGGTTGTCATCAAGTATGTGTACCCTATGCTGTATGGTGGTCATCAAGTATGTATACCCTATGCTGTATGGTTGTCATCAAGTATGTGTACCCTATGCTGTATGGTTGTCATCAAGTATGTGTACCCTATGCTGTATGGTTGTCATCAAGTATGTGTACCCTATGCTGTATGGTTGTCATCAAGTATGTGTACCCTATGCTGTATGGTGGTCATCAAGTATGTGTACCCTATGCTGTATGGTTGTCATCAAGTATGTGTACCCTATGCTGTATGGTGGTCATCAAGTATGTGTACCCTATGCTGTATGGTTGTCATCAAGTATGTGTACCCTATGCTGTATGGTTGTCATCAAGTATGTGTACCCTATGCTGTATGGTTGTCATCAAGTATGTGTACCCTATGCTGTATGGTTGTCATCAAGTATGTGCACCCTATGCTGTATGGTGGTCATCAAGTATGTGTACCCTATGCTGTATGGTGGTCATCAAGTATGTGTACCCTATGCTGTATGGTGGTCATCAAGTATGTGTACCCTATGCTGTATGGTTGTCATCAAGTATGTGTACCCTATGCTGTATGGTTGTCATCAAGTATGTGTACCCTATGCTGTATGGTGGTCATCAAGTATGTGCACCCTATGCTGTATGGTTGTCATCAAGTATGTGTACCCTATGCTGTATGGTTGTCATCAAGTATGTGTACCCTATGCTGTATGGTTGTCATCAAGTATGTGTAATGTGTAATAGAGAGAGAGAGTGGGGGTGGGGTGGGGGGAGGGGGCTATTGTTAGGGGCACTTGTTTCAGTCAAAGTATTTTTGGACCTTTCAGACAAAATTCAACTGTAACATTTATAAGTTATATATCAATGAAACAGACATTCTTAGTGGTAAATAAAATTTAAATTATTTTCTTCTGCTTGGGGTGGGGGTGGGGGGGGGGGGGGGGAGTGGGGGAGGGGGCTATTGTTAGGAGAAATTGTTTCAGCCAAAGTATTTTTGGACCTTTCAGACAAAATTCAACTGTAACATTTATAAGTTATATATCAATGAAACAGACATTCTTAGTGGTAAATAAAATTTAAATTATTTTCTTCTGAGTGGGGGTGGGGTGGGGGTGTGGGGGGGGGGGGGGGGGGGGGGGGGGGGGGGGGGGGAGGGCTATTGTTAGGGGCACTTGTTTCAGCCAATGTATTTTTGGACCTTTCAGACAAAATTCAACTGTAACATTTATAAGTTATATATCAATGAAACAGACATTCTTAGTGGTAAATAAAATTTTAATTATTTTCTTCTGATTTTTAATCGAAACATGGTTTTATTGAGTTGGGCAACAAAAATTAAGACTTCCTGAAAATCTGAAGGCAAACGATTGAGGCTAACTGAAAGTTACATTTGAGACTTCTTAATTGCTGCCCCACAAGGATTTTATGACAATTTCTTTTCTACGTAGCATTTGATGACTTTTGGTGCATTTTCAGAATATATTGATGAAAAATGCAGGAGCCGGTGACTCACACACACACTTCACTAAATTTGATTTAACTACTGAAATATTCTGAAAATGGACCACCATTCATATAAAGTCATGCAGGAAACACAGAATTTCTGTGTTGTGAAAACACTGTACTTTTCTCAAACATACATGTATCATAATAATGAGTAGGCAATACTTATGAATCAATTGAACACAGTTAGAAAACGTATATTTGGAAAAAGTTTAAAATCATATATATCACTTTTTTCATAATTACAGAATGTTAAAAGATTGGTAGGGATCGAAAAGAAAGTATAGGCATCACGGTTTATGTATATATCTAACAGCAAGATTGATGTCGTAGATAGTCCGACCAAGTCCGACCAATTAGCTCAGTTGCTAGAGTATCGGAAAGGTAGAACAAAAAGGTCCCGGGATTGAGCCCCGGTCCGGCTGCATATTTGTATAAAGGCGGTTGGTGATCCAGCCATTGTCGATCCGGATCATCACTAGATACAGTAGCATTCCAAGTTTCGTTCCATGCCATATCTGTCTGGAGACAAACTGAAAATGTGTTCTTTTTTTGGGGGGTGGGGGGTGGGCCGGGGGGGAGGTGGGGTGGCATTGGTATGTCATGATTTATAAGAAACTTACAGGTAGACCTGCACATACAGCACAATCAAACATGAACTGTGCTTGCTCTATAGGTTTAACCTATTTCATATTATAAATTGTCGGTTTACTTTACTTAGCCAAATACTGTTATTGTGGCTATACACCTTTAAAGCCATGCACAATCTGGCTTTATATTCATCCAAATTTATTTTGAAAGCAAAAATCTTTTCATTTTCACAATCACCTGACATATTGTGTGCTTAATCTCCTGGCAGATTGTCTCCCTTAAATGAGAGATTTAATGCGGTATCACCCGACACATTGTCTCTCTTTAGTGATAATTAATACATATACCACCTGACATATTGTGTAGCATTTAATGCATTTA